>PVKC010043756.1:0-11699 GCA_004027635.1 Crocidura indochinensis | reverse complement strand
CATTGGTTGTTATATTTTACTTTGAAGAACCTGGAAGAAAAAGAGTGATTGAATATCAATACTGCATAAAACTTCCTGCTGGGCGTTATTCTATGCATTTTATATACATGAACTCATTAAATCATCACAACAGCAGTATGAGTCGGATACAATATTAATATGCTCACTTTGGGGGGGGCAATGAGAAAGTACAGTTGTTTGGTTATGTGGGTAGGTTATGTTAGAGGATCAGTCTTCAAAGTGATAGAATCTAGTGACATATAACCTGCCCAGGTAATATTCCAAGCATCCTATATGGTCCCCTGAGCCTGCCAGGAGTGATCGCTGAGTGCAGAGCCAGGAGTAACCCTTGAGCACTGATGGGTATGTGACTCAGAAACAAACAAACAAACAAAATCTTATTTTGGACATGTGGGAATGAGGGCTAAAAGGAAAGAGAGACAGAGACAGAGAGACAGAAAGAGAGAAACAGGGAGACAAAGTGACAGAGACAGAGAGAGACAGAGACAGAGAGACAGAGGCAGAGACAGAGAGATGAGAAATCGGGAGATATAGGGAGAGACAGAGAAAGATTAGAGACAGAGAAACAGAGAGAGATGTATAATTGAATAAAACACTTGGAATCTAAAATGCTCTAGGTTCTTTCAGTACTAATAGTCTAGATTATTATGACTCCAATTTAATTGCCTTTATTATTAATATTATCATTTTTGTGCAACATAAATTCTTCAGTGTCAGGCTATAGGATTAGAGTGTCTCAACTATAGGGGTCCTGGACTATATGTGACTGTATCTTAGATGATCTTCTCAGTCCCTGGGCCAAGAAATAGAACAATTTTTACTTTCCCATTGAATGGCCTGGTGAATTTAACTTTGGATTTGTCTACCGATCTGGGAAATGTACTCTTGGGAAGACAGCGTGAAAGAAAATACAAAAGCATCATTTTAAACAGTAAACAGAAGAGAGAGAGGGAATATCTTTGCCCTCTGAGTTTATTTCCTCATAAACCTCATATGTAAACCTCATAATCTCAAATGTCTCAGAGGGATGATAGAATATGGGGCCACAAGTCCAGGTAATGCCTCAACTGTGATAAAATCTTGATTTGATGTTAGGAGACCTCAGTTCAAAAAAATGATGCCAAGACAAGATTTTCCACATTGGTCCTATTGACTGTTGCATTTTCTAGAAATGTTTACCTTTAAGTAAGATGGAATGTCACTTTACATTTGAAAGATCAGTTGATTTGTCTTTGTTATTAAGATGATAAGTTGGGGAAGCCAGAGAGATATAGTATGTAGGGCAGTTGCCTTGCACACAGCCTTGTTTTCAATCTCAGCACAAGGTCCCTTAGAACAGTCGGATACCGCTTAAACACAATCCCCAACCCCCCAAAAAATGAGAATTCAAGGAGTCATTTCCCAACTCTTTTTTCTTTTCTTCCTTTCTTCCTTTCTTCCTTTCTTCCTTCCTTTCTTCCTTTCTTCCTTCCTTTCTTTCTTTCTTTCTTCCTTCCTTCCTTCCTTTCTTTCTTTCTTTCTTTCTTTCTTTCTTTCTTTCTTTCTTTCTTTCTTTCTTTCTTTCTTTCTTTCTTTCTTTCTTTCTTTCTTTCTTTCTTTCTTTCTTTCTTTCTTTCTTTCCTCCCTTTCTTAGCCATGTTCACCTATTCTCAGGAAACATGCAGACTAGTGCTGGGGACTAGACTATATTGAGTGATGTTTAAATCTGGATCAGTCATATGCAAAGCCAAAACCTTACTATCATTAGATTCAGTCCCTCTTAATTCATTTTCTATTCTTCCAAAATAGAATTTGAATCACCTCAAAAATGGTTTCTTTCTCTTTCAAGCTCTAAGACATTGTTAGGATATAAAAACATATCACTAGGACCTGTTCTATAACAAGATGCTATGGTAATGTAAGTAACAAAAACATGATGCTGTCATTCAATATACCGTTCTTTTACTATCTATCCATCTATCATTCACCCACCCACCCATCCATCCATCCTCATCCATCATCTATCTATCTATCTATCTATCTATCTATCTATCTATCTATCTATCTATCTATCTATCTATCTATCTATCTATCTATCTATCTATTATCCCAGAGAAGAAACTCAACCTCATTTATAATGTTCTAACACAAAACTACATGCACTGCTGTCATTAATTGAATGTACTTTTCTTTTAAAAAGCACAGCCATTCTTTAAAACTCTAATCTTGTAGAAAGAGCTTCTGTTTGGGAAACTTTTATAGATGTGTCTTCTAACATACAGACATAATCACATCTACCACTTTGGTTGTTGCACTGGTTCAATTATTTGATACCAAGAAAGATGCCAAATACATAGTTAGAGTTCAACATAACTTTATTCTCCTTTTAACATGTATTTTCAGATCCACTTCCACATCTCTAAACTGTCTTCTAACCCAGTAACTAACAACAGTGGAAACTAATCATTTTCATTAATGCACAATCCATCTGGGAGAATGCCATTCCTTCCTAAATCAGGACTAATCAACAAGGCCTTAAGACCCAGCACTGTCTGACCATAAGCTCATAGGAACAGATGGAAGATGGGCTAGGCAGATGGAAAAACTCCATTTTCCAACAGGAATTATTTATTTGTAAAGTTGGAACCACTTGGAATGAGTATTCTGAATTAGGAGGATGAAATATTGTAAGATTCACAACAGGGCCATGAAATTAACTAATGTACTAAGACTACCAGCAGTCCTGGGAGGTTGGGAGGAGGAAGAATAATGGTGCTTTAAAATTTAATCCAAATACATCAGTCATGCCTCTTGGGTGCACCCACGCCAATGGCTCCTTGAAACTGTTATGCTGATGGCTTTGTCTTTCAGCTCTTTGGTGAAAGGCCATTCTTACCACCAGGTCCTTTTCTTTTATATAAGGTCATTCTAGAACATGAAAATTATATAGCTGCTATTTTATTTTATTCTATTTATTGTGAGTTTAGAGTCACACCAAGCTGAGCTTGGGGCTATTCTCAGCTCTGTAATCAGATGTGACCAGTCTAGTAGGGACCTGGGGACCAGGTACAACAGTACCTGTTGGTGGCAACAAAGTAATCTCTTTACCTATTGTACTACCTATTCCTTCAGTCCCCTATAATTAGATTTTACAAGATTTTTTAAAACAGTGCTGTTATTTTCATATCTTATACACAGTCCTTGTGATGGTCTTACTATGGAGGACCATTCAAATTGACTTTACAGATGAGCCTAAAATTCAACCATATTAAGTGACTTACTTAATTGATTTAATTTATGAAGCAGTATGCAAGGATATTATTCCTATCTTCTTTTCTGTTGTCTCAAGTGTTCTAGAAAAGTCAAAATAGTCATGTGATCACAGTCCTAAATCTGTTTGAATTATAAACAGGACCCCAGGTTCCAAGTATTAAGCATATTTTCTCATGTTTCCCTTGGTTTTATCTGAATTTTTATGAACTATAGTTCAGAGTTGCTAGAATTTGTATCTTAGAAAATTGCTCACTTTAAATGTCCTACCTAGAAAGCTCAACCCTGTCACTCAAGGGCCTCTCTTCCTTCCCACTCTTAGCCAATTAATTTTCTTCTGCAAGGACAAAAATCAGTTGTTTGTGTTCTAAAAAGACTTCCCTGACAGCAGTGACTCTTTTTGTCACTAGGGTCTAGAACACATCTATAGTGGCTAAGTTTTCCTGGCTCTGCTCTTTACAGTATGTACACCCTATTGTACTCAGCCTTAATGTCTACCAAATCAATTTTGGTCTGCCTCTCTCATTTCTAAATGCTCCACACTCAGAATGCTTCCAAAAACAGTGAAGGAATTGTGTTGGTTAAACTGATGAATTAATTGTGGTACCATTTGGATGGCTAAGGATTGAAAAGACATCCAGTGAAAACATTGTTTGGCATATCTCTGGTATACAGGATGGTTTCAGGTTAAGATATAATTAAATGATGCAAATATGGATAAGTTATTCATACTTCAACTAGTATCATTTGATGCATGTTCTCAAATATAAAGCATTGAGTGGAATTGTGCAAAATCGACCTGAATTGCAGCACCATTTTTAGACCCATAAGTACCCTAAGAGAGCTAAGCTCTTTTCTTCCTTTTCTAGACACAAATCTGTGTAATTTGAAGTTCCAATGGAAGCAGAACCCAGACCTTTGGAAAGATGTGTTTAAATAATGAATCAACTATTCTTCAGCTGAGCATCTAAAGTACAAGTATCTACATTCCTAACATAGAAATAATTTCCTTCTCTGAATACTGTCACAAGAATTAGAAGAACTCCCCAAATCTTATCTATTGCATGTGTCCACAATGAGAATTTCGTGCCCCCTTTCTTGGGTTCAGAGAATCTTGGCACCAGACATCTGGAAGCAAATCCCAGGCAGCCCTGGGTATGGGAACACAGTTATTAGCACTCTGCAGTCTGAATGAGGCAAACCTGCAGCTGGCAGCTGGATCATGAGTCAGTAGGGAGTCAGGCTGGCAGCTCTGGCAAAAATCACAACCAGAACTGTGTGGAGGGAAGGTAGTTCCTCATCTCTGTCTCCAGCATGCTCTAACTCTGTAGCAAAGTCAGCATTCTGAGTCTCAGCATTCTTAGATGCAAACTGCTCATGAGTTTTCCAGCATTCTTTCTCAAATCCTGGCTCATTCTTACCCATTGTTTTTCTGGAAATAGAAATCTTGTAGGGAAATGGACCCTGAAGAAACATAGAGGCCCTTTACATTTGACCTACTGAGAAATTGAATGCCTTCAGTTTAGGTTAAACCTTGAGCCCTCACCACTCATTTCAGATTGTAAATTATAACTCAGGCTCTGTAAAATCCCTCTGTGCATGTTTTCCACAAAGAAATGGGGAATAATCCAATCTCGGGGCATATAAGCTTCTCAGTTTTTTTTTCTCCCAGGGGGTTGCAGAGGTCAGAACTAGCCACCTCCCAGCTAAAACCTAAACATTTTGTCATTTACAGAGCCCAATAATGAGAATCATCTATGTTTTCCCTCATTAGTTTTTTCTGCCATGTTAAATTCTCAGGGGACTGAAAAGTAAAGCACCCCACTTCCTCGTTTCTAGATCTGCATGTTTTTTTAAATCAATTTGGACAAAATATATATCCCTTTAACTTTCCTCATTCTTCTCTCTACTCTTAGAACCAAAGATAGAAACTAGACCTTCCTATTTGCTTAATTTCTGCCCCCCCCCCATCTCCCATGAATGGTTGAGTGAGAAATCAGAAGTGTTATATCAAGGATAACCCTGGCGGCTTGTCTTCTGAACTTTAGATGACTTATTTGGGATGGGTTGTTTATTCAGAGTTGAACATATATGATTAAAAAATGAAAAGCATGTATGAGTCAGATTATGCTAATTTTTAGAATTTTGATCTTTCAGGGTGAAAAGGAACTCAACACTCACATTAAGTAAAGAAAAGAGAGAATTGAATTGCAAAGGGAAATATTCCACAAATAGGCACAATATTTTAGGAAACAGTGCAAAGTAAGTGTGACTAAAACAGAGATGGGAAAGTCCTGGAAAAGAAGAGAGTACGGTAGTAGTGAGACAAAATAATATTGAGAAATCAAATGCTTATTTCTAGCTATAACTTTTTTTTTGGGGGGGGTGACTATATCTTGCAGAACTCAGGGAATACTACTGGCACAGTTCTTGGTAGCTGCAGTTTTCAATGTTTGGAGAAGCAGTCAGTTCTGGGGATCAAACCCAGGCCTCCAGCATGCAAAGCATGAACATTACCCCTTTGGGCTAGTGTCAAAATTTGTTTCCAGAACTTAACTAAAATGAAGCACTTTCTTGGAGTCATCGCGTTTCCACAGAACACATCCTGAGAAACTTGTAGATCTACAAGTGTCTGAAAGTCACTATGGAAAAATAATGGACTTTACCAGTAAGAGTATAAAGAGATGGAGGAGAAAACTTAATACTTCATAAAGTAGCAGCTACCAAGATATATACATGACTTCAGCTCCATTTTGCCTATGGGAACTACTTACAGAGCCAACTTAGATGCAGCAAAAACTGATAGAATGTCTCTACTAGGCTCCTACTTTCTTCATGTTCCCCATTTGGGAGAAGGAATAGAGACTTTGGAGGACAAATAGCACTTTTAGTCACCAAACCTAAAATACTCGTGACAAATTGAAGAGAGGATAGTAGAAGCATTAGACTTGCAAATAACTCTGAGTACTGCAGTATGATAAAGGCTTGTATTAGGAATTGTGTCCCCTTTTCATGACTTGAAAGTATATATTCATCATCTTATGCTCTGTCATAAAAGCAAATAATTTTAAATTCCTAGTTGCTTGATATATTTTTTTTTGGTCACACCCGGCAGTGCTCAGGGGTTACTCCTGGCTCCATGCTCAGAAATTGCTCCTGGCAGGCCCGGGGGACCATATTGGGCACTGGGATTCGAACCAATGACCTTTTGCAAGAAAGGCAAACGCCCTACCTCCATGCTATCTCCCGGGCCCCCTTTGCTTGATATTTTCCTATGTATCTCAGTGTTATTTTTGTTCACATTTATGTGAGAAACCTCTGATGCCCACTATGATACTTTTCCTTTTTATTTTGTTTTGGGTCCACACCCGGTGATACTCAGGGCTTATTCCTGGCTATGTACTCAGAAATTGCTCCTGGTTTAAGGGACCATATGGGATGCTGGGGCAGTCCATCCTAGGCTAGCACGTGCAAGGCAAATACTCTACTGTTTGCACCACTGGTCAGGCCCCGATATTTTTCCTTTTAATCTTTGATTCTGGTCCTAGGGAGATAAAACTTAGATTGTTAGGTTACAGCAGGCAAAGAAAAAAGAGAGCAGTGGAGAAAAGTAAAAAGGAAAACACAATACAGTGTTTCTTCTATCCAACACTATTTACCAAAATAAGTGATTGGGATCTCCAGGGTTGGGGTAGGTTAGCTTATTCTTTCACTGGGAAAGGTGTATTAAGTCATATACAAAGCCTGATATCAATGAATAAAAATGAATTACTGACTAGGGGAAGTTGCCATGTTGAACAACAGTTATTATAAACAATAATAATTGTGCTATAACTTTATATATTAGAGCATCATATATATCATCCAGAGGACATAGAATTCTTACCCCATCAAGTTAGTACACTGGAAGATTTTATGGAATTTCTCATCTATGTCTGTGATGATTTACACTTTCCATCACTCATCATTAGGCAGGGACATTAAAGTTCCAATTCTGTGAATATCAGTGGTAAAGTTTTATTCAGCTGGAGTTGCTCTCAGCACTCCTGGAGTCCCATGTTCCAAAGTCTCTAAGGTTCAGATCCATGATAAGGAAATGATCCTAAATTCTGGTCAGTAGAGATCAGTAGAAATGAGTATACACAAGATAGGATGTACTTGTGTGTGTGTTCGGTGCGTACATGTATATGTAGGTGGGTTTATGTCTTGCAGGTGCAGAAAAGAAAAATTTTGAAAAACATTAGGTAAAGAAGAGATTACATGTGACAGATACATAATCTGTATGAAGAGAGAAAATACCTCTCTTCATCATCTTAAAAAATCAGACTATGCATTTCAGGTAGACATTAGTGCCGTCCTCTCAGGATGTCCAGTTTTCTTCAAGAGGCGATAATGACTCCCTCTTTCCCAAACTGTACCTCCATATTTCCGGGCAAATCTGAAAATGTGCTAACCATACATGTTCAACTATTTACTTGTTGGTTGTCATGCATTGCATGGTGCCCTGGTGAAAAAGACATATCAATGATGTAAATCCCCAGTAGCAAGAGTGAAACTTTTTTGGAAGGAGGGTTTATAAAAAGTACTTAATCTGCAGCCATTATAGTGGAATGCATTAATGACTGTTCTTTTTGTTTCCTTTGTTCTGTTTTGTTTGTTTTAGGTTAAAGCCAACAGACCTCAGGGCTTATTGCTGTCTTTGTTTTTAGTGATCCCTCCTGGCAGGGCTCAAAAGACCATATAAGGTGCCAGGGTTTGAACACAGATTGGATGTGTGCAAAGCAAGCATCCTGCCAGGTGTACTATCTCTCCAACCCACTACTGCTGTTCTTCTGGAAGTGGGAATGTGGAGACAGAGATTGACAAGTACATGAGTCATCTTTGAGAGGAAAATAGATCCAGGTGATGCATCTCCAAGTTAAGAAACTTGAGACCTTGCCAACAAACTGCGTGAAGTTGGGCTGAGTTAGTAACATATTGACCTCACTCTTTTAGGAATTAGCTCTATAGACACCCACATTTTGTACTTCTATTATGCAGAAGCTTGAGACAATAAATTTATGTTAATTCCCTTAGTTTGTAGTAATTCCTATAAATTTAGTACTTAGTCTAACAAAAGAGATAACTTGCTTACTTATCTATTATCTTGGATTTCCTCTTGTCCCTCTTAATCTTCTCTAAAAGTAAATCAGTTTGCTGGTTCTGGACAACCTCTCTCTCTCTCTCTCTCTCTCTCTCTCTTCCTCTCTCTCTTTCTCTTCTCTCTCTCTCTTCTCTCCTCCCTAAGTCTTACAAGTATAGGAACAGCGTAGGTGCTATCATTGCAATGACAGATTGATCACTTTTAGTTTTTGTTGTTGTTTTTGTTTGGTTGATTTTGGATCACACCCATTGATGCTCAGCGATTACATCTGAGCACCAGTACCTGCACTTAGGATCTTTACTCATGAGCTCTTGTTCAGGTGACTATATGGTATGTTGGGGGGGGGTGGGGGGGCTGAGAATCAAGACTGGGTTTGGTCATGTGCAAACCAAGCACTCTACCTGCTGTACTACACTCCAAACCTCAATTATTTTTGTTTTCATTTTTTGGGTCACACTTATCAGTATTCAGGGTCCCACACTTGCCAGTATTCAGGGTCCAAACACTTCATAGTACTTAGGGCCCAAATTAGGGCTTCAGTATGCAAAACACACAATAGAGCCCTTGAAGTTATCTTTCCAACATGTGATAGGTCAAATTTTACTGTTGCTTTAGCCAAAATTGTTCACACTCATGTGTGAGATTGAAAACCCAACAAAATAGCATAGTAATTAGTCAATAGAAACAAGGACCAAGAGGACAAGTTCATGGTAGAACCCTTGCCCAAGAATTGGGGAGTGCGTTGGGATAGAGAAAGGGCCATTATGACAATCATATTTGAAAAATAATCAACCTGACAAGAACTGGGTACTGAAAAAAAACAGTAAATGATGTGTATAATGCCCTTCAGTAACAATATTGCAAGGAATAGTGTCTTAAAATGGGGGGATAAATGTCTGCCAGAGAGGTTGGCTTAGGAGGAAGGCTTCACAGAAGGGAATCTGGAGTCAAAGGTGGTGGGAAATGTATATTGGTGAAGGGTATTGGAACATTGAATGACTGAAATTCAACCATGAACAACTTTGTAACTGTGTATCTCATGCTAATATAATAAAACAGTAATAAAAGAGTTCCACTTTTGAATAACAAATGGAAAGGAAATGATACAAAGTAGTGAAAGAGGTTTTACTTCTCCAAGGTATTCAAACATGAACTGGTTGTGTGGTCATGTTGACAAATAGCTATGCTGGTTGGAATTTTCAAAGAGTTGGCCCATTATTCTGTAGTTTGGAATTTCAACGGGACAGAATGTGGGCAGGGGTCTCTGCAGGGAACTGTCAAGGTTTGGGTGGGAGAGTGGGATATGTTTCTAGGCCAGGGCTTGGGTTCAAAGCATCAATCGCTCTCTACCAGATGACTCTTTGTCAGAGTCCAATCTGCTTGTGAACATGTCTGGGGTCTCTTCCCAGCAGCACCATCTGTCCACAATTGTTCTTCCATCTGACCACAAACCCTCCTTTCATTCCCCCTCCTCCAAGCACTCCCTTTACCACTCAGAATCCGCCCATTGTCAAACTGGGATAAACTGAGGCTAAAGAGGGTCCAGACGGGAGAAAGGGAAGAAGGGAGACCTTCCAATGTGTTGGCCTGCAGGACCAAGATGTGTCTGGGGAGGTCCCATCCAGCCTTTGCACAGAATCCAGGGAAGGAGCATGTGGCTGAGTCAGAGCCATATTGTGCCCCAGGCAGTCTGATGGATCCACAAATAATATTGATGCCTTTTGTTTGGAAACTCTTTGTGGAGTCCTCCCACTTCCCAACAAAACGTGCTGAATGCTGGGCCTCCCCCAAACCATTTTGCCTTTTGCTCAGTCCCGTGGCCAACTGTGAAGGCAGGCTAAGGGCCTTGAATGCTAATGAGGGGAATGGCTGGCATTCCTGAGGCACCCTGGCTCTGGGAACTCCGCCTTTGTTGCTAAGGAGTACTGGAACTGTAGCTGAAAGGCTCTCACAGAGGGTGTGAGAGGAGAGGGAGAGAAGAAAGGCAAGCATTTGTTTTCCAAGCTTCACAGTTCTTTGGCCAGCTCCAAAGCTGTCCAAATTCGGATCCCAATTAGAATATCAAACCCCGTTATTGTTTCTCTTAATGATCTTGAGAGATTCCTTTGAAGAGTCAGGGAGCACTTAGCAAACTCTTTGGACCAGTTGTGCTTCTGGCTTGTGTGAACATCTCATGTTATGTGTTCTTAAAACACCCTTTATCCCAGTCCCCAGAGGGTGGTGATGCATCTGCGAGAGCTAGATCAGGGGGAAAAGGCTGCAAGGTTTTCCAAATGTTTGCATGGGGGTTCCATTGAGCAGGACCTTCAAAGGGGTCTGCTTGGTAGTGAACTGGTGCTCTGGATTTGGGACAAAGATGTGGAAGATGTTGGTTCTTGGCATCGGATAATCTTCAGACTCATGGAGACATATTCAAGGGGCTTCTATGGGTTATGCACTCTTACTAGAATCTTTGGTACCACTAGCTTGGTAGTTTACTTGAATATGGAGCAGTCCTTTATTTAGTGCCTCATTACCTTTAAGATTTCAAGCAAAAATGTTTCCTACCTGAGCCTCAGTTTCTCCCTTTCCCAAAAGCATTGCTTAAGCCTTTCCAAGTTTCTAAAGACTGTCTTGAATTCCCGTGAGAAATAGGAGCAAGTGAGAATGCACAAAGCCTGTAGAGGGCATGATCTCTATGTTCCAGAATCACATGATTAGCAAGACAACTCTTGCTTTAGAAGCTGTCTACACCTTCTACATCTGGGGAAGATTGAACCCTACAGACAAGATCCATACTCTGCCATGTCTACATAGCTCTTTCCATACTCAGATGTGGAAGTTTTGTTAATTTGGGGGCAGACAATGTTAGTACCCAATCTCTCTGCAGAACCAGGAGTTTTTACAGCCTAATGCATATATACCCACAATAGAAGTGGAGCATTAGTTCCTTTATTTTTTTAAATCCAGAGAAAGTATAGTATTTGGGCCATAGAGGTAGTACAGAAAGTAGGGTAATTAATTTGCATGCGGCCAATCTGTGTTCAATCCTTGGCACCCCATATGGTTCCCAAAGCTAATCAAAAATGATCTGGGGCCCGGGAGATAGCATGGAGGTAAGGTGTTTGCCTTTCATGCAAAAGGTCATCGGTTCGAATCCCGGCGCCCCATATGGTCCCCCGTGCCTGCCAAGAGCAATTTCTGAGCATGGAGCCAGGAGTAACCCCTGAGCACTGCCGGGGTTACTGCCGGGGTGTGACCCAAAAACCAAAAAAAAAAAATAATAATAATGATCATGATCTCTGAG
>PVKC010043755.1:0-11714 GCA_004027635.1 Crocidura indochinensis | reverse complement strand
CACACACACACACACACACACACACATATATATATATAACTAAGAAGAATCAGAAAAGGTTGGGGGCCTCATTGCATTAGCAGGGAAATAAATAAGAACAGAACTAAATATTCAAGCCAAAGTCAATGATAATATAATAGAATCAAGGGACCAAAATTTAAACCATCTAAACTTAAAAGGACCTATTATACTGGCAGGCCAGGGGCAAAGGATGGTAGTATAGTATCACTCTGGGGACAATAGTGGAGGGAGGTTGACACTGGTGGTGGGAAAAACTCTTACTCATTGTATATCTCAAATTCAACAATAAAGGATTCTGTTGATCACAATTGTTTCAATAAAATAAAAATTAAAAATGATGTGTGGTGTTTGTTGATCCCATTGTTGTGTGCTTGTCAATGAATATAATTACATAAAATTAGGCAATGTAAGCTACTATATAAATACCGAGGCTATTTCATATATCCTGTTGGGATTGATGTTGCATGTGTAATCTATCATTGATGGACATGTCATTAAGCAAAGCATGATTGTAAAGCATAATATATTTATTCATTCAATGACCTGCTTAATGGACATTTTGGTCATTTGCAATATAAGACTATATTAATTTTTTTCTGTGAGCATGTAAATTCTTGTTGATGTTTTAGTAGACAGTTTGTGGAACAAGGGGGGTGACTTATGAATATAAGTCAGGCTAATAATATACATGGTCCTCTTTGAGTCACTTGTCAAAGAATTTTCAAATGTGATAGACACTTACACTGACAATGTAGACGTCAAAACCTTCTTCACGATCAGCCTCTTTAATTATGGTCTTATTGGTAGGTATATAGTGATATCTCATTATAGTTTTAATTTTCCTTTTCTTGTTGTCTAATGAGATTAAGTGTCCTTTTATAGTTTCTTATACTGTCATCTTTTGTAAAGTGTCCGATAATGCCATTAGGTTGTTTTTCTTCTTGTTGTTGATTTATGATTCTTTTTTATTTTGGATATGTGTTATACTTATTGAAAATAACTTCTCCCATTCTCTGTGTTGTCTCGTCACTCATTCAATGGTGTTATTTCTATAAAAACTAGGTCCCAAATTTAAAGAAATATGTTACTTTTTCTTTATGATTAGTTATTTTTGTGCTTATTTAAGAATTGTCTATCTACCTCATAATTATAAAGTAATTTTCCAATGTTATCCTCTAGAAGAGATTCACATCCTTTTCCATGCCCTCATTTTTATAAATAAAATTTTATTGAGATAGTCACTCTCATTTGTTTACATATTTTTATGACTATTACAATTACAGATATAAAGTCCAAAATGTTTGCCATCTGCTTCTTCACAGGAAAAAAAAAATTGCCAGACTACATTCTAAAAATTTCTAATTTTGCTTTTCACATTTGGAGTTGATATTTATATATTTTATATGGCAGAAGTTTATTTTTTGTACATCTATTCAAAAGAGCCATTTCTATTAATTGGAAAATATCGTTTTCCCCAGATCTCTATGCTATAAACCTGTGGGTTTCTGCCACGGGAATTTTGATTCTTTTTTTTTTTTGGTTTTTTGGTCACACCCGGCAGTGCTCAGGAGTTACTGCTGGCTCCATGCTCAGAAATTGCTCCTGGCAGGCACGGGGGACCATATGGGGCACCGGGATTCGAACCGATGACCTTTTGCATGAAAGGCAAACGCCTTACCTCCATGCTATCTCCCAGGCCCCGGGAATTTTGATTCTTTAATCCATTTTTCAAGCCATTATAAGTGGTGCATTTTTATAGTGATGACGTCAGTAAGTCATATCTTCCCACTATACTTTTCTTCAAGATTGTATCTACTATTCTTAAGATCATAACCATTTTAGAATCATCAATTTCTTCAAAGTTATCTAAGACTCAAGTTGGTATTATATTGACTTTATACTTGAAATCATTGTACTTATTTATGAAGATGAGCTTTCTATTGCACAAAGTGGAATATATCTGTATATTCTGTATATCTGAATATATCTGTATACATCTGTATACATCTGTATATATATATATATATAATGATATATATATATCATTTACCTTGTTTTCAGCAGTACTTAGGATGTACTCCTAGCATTCAGAGATCAATTTTGTTGGTATCAGAAGATTATATAAGGTGCAGAGGATCAAATCTTGGTTGGTTATATGCGTGGTAAACACGCTACCCACTGTATTATTGCTTTGACCTCTACTTGAATATATATATTTTAAGTGTATATGTATCTTTAATTCAAAATATTTAGAT
Organism: Crocidura indochinensis; assembly: GCA_004027635.1. NCBI lineage: Eukaryota > Metazoa > Chordata > Mammalia > Eulipotyphla > Soricidae > Crocidura > Crocidura indochinensis. The sequence goes on along the minus strand of PVKC010043755.1, from coordinate 9,438 downwards.
TTATGGGTTATGTGTTATATTTATTTGGTGTGATTATTATTTATGCTTCTATACAAAGTTAAATCAGAGCTAGATTTTATATATGAAAAAGGCCAAAAATTACTAGGCTAGGAAAGTAGCTAAACAGTAGAACACTTAGTTGCCATTTATGTGTGCTGACCTGTTTTCATTCCCCTGCATGGTCATTAAACAGAAGAAAGAGATGAAAGAAATGAAAAACTCAACTATTAGTCATCCGTACCCTAATAAAAAGTATAGCAAAGATCTAAATTGATATTACTGGTTCCAAAAAATAAAAAAAAATATTTAATGGAAAAATAGAGGACTGACGAATCAATCACCCATAACACATATGCCAATTTAAAGATCCCACCCACAGATTTGGGCATCTGATTTCCATGTACTCAATGATATGCCCATGTGCTTTGACAACTGCTTGAGTTAAGGCCTTGAATTCCTAGCCCGCCTTAATAGACTGGTTATGAAACTCCAGCAGAGACACTACTCAGAGTTGATGAACTTGAGTTTTCACAGTTCTTAGAGGTGAGTTGGCCAACTTTTCTTAGCTATAAATGAGGAAGTGGACCATTTAGAGTCTAAATTTTAAACTATAAGGAGCGTAGTCCCAAACAGATATAAACCCAGTCCTGGTTATTTGCTGAAAGAGATTTGCTGAAGAGGAATTTTAAAAAAGTTAGCTTCTCACTGAGGGTTGTGAACACCAAGAAAACCTTTCCTAGAGACAAAACTTTTCGAATATATGTCTCTGAGAGAGGGCACCTCTGAGGACACAACAAATCATTATAATGAATGCAAGCAGAAACAGCTGTGCCTGGGCCCTGGGTCCTGAGATGAAGTGGATTCCAAACTGAGATGGAAAAGGCTTCTAGAGAAGGTGGGAGTGCTCATGTGAAATGTTCCCTTTGAATTATGAATTTCTCAGTGATGCATTAAGTGTCTGCCTTAAATATTTTTTGAGAAAAATTTATACTCAGTGGACAAGGAAGTGCTGTCGTATTTTGTAGTGTTTAAGTGTGATGAAGATAAGTGGGCAGAACAGCCAAGACTGTCAAAATTCATACTTCCTCATAGCTAGTAAAACGTGGCTTCTGGGAAAGAGCCATTTTGTCAGATGGTTGGGCCTAGTTGTGTGGAGCCAAGAGAATATATGTAGAATTGGTAGTTGTTAGTAGTGTCAAAGCAATAGGAGGAAGATGTAACTTCTCACCCGTATGTTCTCTCATTCTGAAGATGTTCTATCTCTTTAGGTTCTAAGAAATGGTAAAGCTAAAAGAGGCAGTCCTTAATTAAGCATGATCCTGGAGATGCAATCCTTAAGTTTTCTAGTGGAGCAAAGTTGTATACCCACCAAAAATGCCTGGATTGTTCTATAAATGAGAAGTAAATTTGTGCTAAGCCAGGTTGGGCTTATTTGTTTCAGCAGCTAGTGTTGGATGCAGTCTACTTTTGAGAAAATTCACAATATTGATGAAAAGAGAGAAAGGCACAAAGCTTTGTTTTTGTTTGTTGTTGTTGTTGTTGTTGTTTTGGTTTTGGACAGTTTTGGACATCTGGCAGTACTCAGTGTTTACTCTTGGGTCACTCATAGTGGTGGTTGGGAGACTATCCGGGTTGGTGGGAATCCCCATATAGTCTAACACATGCAAGACAGGCCCCCTCCCTGTTGTACTATCATTCTGGTCCCAGAAAGGCACATGTTTATTATTATATTACTGCCACTTCATCCAAGAAAAGATAAAAGATGAGAAAGGAGGATGACTCAAAAGAAGTTTCTCCAGTCTTCCAGAAGTCACAAAGAGTATTCACAGTTAATACAAAAAATAGAATGTTATGATGTAAATGCTTAATCTCTCTGCCTTATAGAGTTGTGCCCTACAATTTGCATTTTAATTTCCTTAAATTGGCTCATGACACCTTCTTATGTGGGATTCAACAATTAACAACAAATATGACTTTTTTCCTGTCTTGACACTCTACTCCTCTTCCACATCTATTTCCTTCTCTTTCCCACAAAACTCATTTTGGCACAATGGTTTTTATAAGCCATACATTTTAATGAATTAAGTGTAGTCGTTTGATCACACTTGAATTCTTCCACAGTACCCTGCTTTCAACACTCCTCCAGCTCTTGGAGTTTTCCCTCACACCTCCAGAATTAAAAAAAATGCATTGAAGATTCTGTCTATAAGTAGAAAAGATATGCATGGAATGTAATGGCTCTTCCACTTCATTCTTTTTTGGAAATGCAAGAAGGAAGATGACTTTCAAACACTGCATGTCCTCTGAGAAACAAAATATTCTGTACTTGGGGAAGGCTGTAGTAAAACTGGTTATGATGAGAAATCTTCTTGATTTCTTCTTCACTCTTTTCAGTGAATACTTCATGGGCTGGTTTCCACATCATTGAAGAGGAATATTGAAGTATTTTCCAACAGGGACATTAAGAGAACTCCTTCCGTGAAGGAAAAAGATCTAAGAAGTCATCATTTCAACTTCTGGAGTGATTGAACTTGTCCAGTTAAATCCCTAGACTATATCTTCTGGAAAATTAGCTCTATTCATCCTTTACTGTAGCTGGCTCAGGGTTGTAAACATAATCTTCTCATATCATGTCAGTCATGTTATGGTAAAAGGACAATTCTACTAGAGAAGCAAGGGACACCTAAATTAAAAAAAAAAGAGCCAATTCTTGGGATCTAGCTACTTGTCACTAAACCCATGTCTGCAAGCTCATTGTCATTTTCTACTTTTTTGGAAAGTGGCACCAATTATGTATTAGTCTAGTGACAGAGATGGGGTTTCCCAGTGAAAAACATATCTCCTGTCCACGAAGAGCACACAGTTCACTGTGGACAGATTAATGAGCTGATGATTCTCAGCTAAGATGATCAATGTTCTTGTCTTTGCTCCCCCATACCACAGAGTAACATACTTTGCCCAAAGCCATGTTTACATCTCCTGAGAAGAAAATAGCCTTAATGGTACCAGCACCAACAATCAATCTCTGAGTCATCAACTTTATCTCTCCATAAGAAACATCTTACCTGATCTTCCATACCCAATATCATCCTGTATAGTTTTAAAATTTAAGAAAGATGTTGGAAACTAAAAAACACATTAATGGGCTATTAAAGTAAAACCACCTTTCTCCTTCACTACCAGAGGTGGTTTGCATAAAGGTCTTATTCTCAAGCTCCTGTATTTCATTTCATAACTTTGGTTCCTGGCACTTTGCTAGGTTTCAAAGTGTTGTTTATAAAGAGATTGCTTTTGGCAGAAGACTCCGAGCAAGGCAGATCCAATCCTCTTTACTCTCTTTTAAGTTGCCAAAATACCCAACACTTGGTTTTATTTTCTCCTTTCACTGAATAATCTGAGTTTCTAGTTAAAACTAAGTAATGGAGAAATTTGGGGGACCAGGAGAACTAGGGTTAGGAGCTGAAATTTTGTGTTTGTTCATTGCAACTCTTGGACAAGTTTTTTTACTTCTGGTGTTTGACTTTTCATCAATGAAATATGGAGTCAACTAAGTTATCTGACAATTCTGGCACTTGACAAATTCAATATCCATTACTTCTTTTTTGGAGGACATTTCCTAAATATTTCAAACTATTCATGAGGTAGAAACTGGGGGTAGAGAGAAATAAAGGTCTTCCTCCCTTGCAAATATTATTTGACTCACTGGAAAGTCAATCGGTAGGGTTTAGCAGAAGATATGGGAACCCAAAAGTATGTATGGGGTGCTGTAAGAGCACTGGAGAAAGGCTCTGCAACCCTCTAGACTCATACCTGACCTGTCTCTTCTGGAAGAGGATCAGAAAAAGCATCCAAAAATGATATTTTGCTTAAAGTGGTTTTAAGCAAAAATAATTCCAGAAATATAAATGCAAGTTTCTTCTACTCCTTTATGAAGTTAGAGCTCCAATTTCCCCTGAGAAAAATACCAAAATGAGGAATATTTCTATCACCTTAAGTGGGAAATTGACACTAAGAGAAGTATATAAACTACAATAATGCTAATGATTATCACACTCCTCCCCGAGTAGGTGCCTCATTACTTCCTCAGGATAAAAACTTCTCACTTTTCTGCAGTTAATTTGTAGGGATAGTTTAAGAGCTCATGGGTCTTCTTTTTTTCTTTTTACCATGGCTTCATTTTTATATAAAAACATTAACACAAAATTTAACTTATTAACCTATCTCTGGTCAATTTAATTCTCAACCCAGTTCCTTTTCTTCTTCTATACTTCTCTTTTGCCCTATAAAGCTCATCACAACAGCAAAATTACTGGTCCTCTGGCAAATTGCTGGTTTCCATTAATGGGAAGCACCTGAGGAGACTAGAGAGTGAAATAAAAATTACTCAAATTATGTGTTTACTTTCCTGGGAGGCCTGATCAATCAGCAGTCATAATTTCTACTTAAGTGGCCTACTTTTCTTGACCATGATCCTATTGACCTGGGAATCAATGTCATAGCCTGCCAATGTTACTGACCCAATAAGTTCCATGATCCATTCAATTCCACTCACAACTTTGTAAGTAGATTCTTGCAAATAATTCTTCCTGGAATGTGGATTCCTGAAAGAGTGCCTACCTTCTGCTTTCTGTTATAGCTATGGCTGATACAGGCACGGTGCCCACTTTTGTGATGTGTATGCATTAGATAGAATCAGGGCAAGAGTGAGGTAAAGAAGGGAAGAAGTGAAATAGGAGAAAATAAAGTGTCCTACCTAGAAAAACAAAATCAGGTTTTGAAGATGTCTTGCAAAAGTGGGTAGAATCAAGAAAATTACAAAGAAATAAATGTGGAAACTGAATGGTATAAGAGTGTCTTGAAATATAATTTTCAGGATGATTAGACGAGAAAACAGGGAGAAGAAGCCAGGTGGAAAGGGGAGGTGTCAGAAGAGTGAGATTTTGAAAAGTACTACTTATGCTGTTAGGAGTTCAGAATCTAATATAAAAACAAGAGGCAGTAGCTGGAAAATCAATAAGCCAAAGAGAAACACAGTAAAGTTTGTATTTCAGAAGACTTGTAGTCCAACTTTATTCGCTTTGTTCACTATAGCAGCATTCCCTTAAAGGCAAAAAAAAAAAAAAAAAAAAAAAAGAAAGAAAAACTAAGAGTAATTTGGAATCTGCTGGTTGTTCTGGGGTAGGAAGAGACCATTATGAAAAGTAGTTGAAAACTGAAAATTTGGAACTGTTTATGGTGGTGAAGCTAGAATGATGACCAGTTCTGAGGTGACATAATGTGTTATCTTTAGGAAATCCAAATTCAATTCATTTTTACCATTTTTTAGTGCTGTAATAGATGCTCTCTGATTATTAGCTTTTATCAAGCATTCTGCTTGTATATTGCTCTTCCATCATTGGCTTTTGGTTTTATTACCCAGCTAATGGAGATATTATCAGTTCCTTCCTTATATTTAAGAATTAATGAGTGGAAACATGCACTGTTCCAGGCACAGGAGAAATAGTCGATAAAGGTTATTATCAAAACCAATGTGTTGACCCAATTTAAAATAGCAGTAAGCCATACTTCCTCACTCAGCAAATAGTTTCTGAGTACCTACCATTGTTTATTTTTTATGTGGACAAAAGGACTATACTATTAAAATGGCATCTGCTTTCATCTTTTCTTTGAATTATTCTCTTTCTCTCTTTTTCAAACACACGAACACATATACACATTTTGTTTTCCCAGTATGAATCATTTCCATTCCCAGGAGGAAAAGAGTCCAGAAAGCTAAGTTTTTAGAGAGGATAAAAAAACTTGCCTGAATTATTGATTCATAGCTTTATAATGCACCCAGGATAGTAAGAACATTTATAGATTTCATGAGCTGTTTAATATCTATTTGTGGAGCACTGCCATGTGCAATCATCTTAGACTCATTATGTTTCTTCGGCTGTCCAATGAGTCATAATGAGTCTCTGAAAATGTAAAATAATGGGTTAGAACTAGAAAGAACGAAGCAACAGCCAAAGTCAGATAAAAAATTGTTATTGCAGTCAGTCTGTAAAAGTGATCAAGACAAGGAAGAGATGGAGAGCTTCTGATTACATGCATGTATGAACATACAAAATTTAAGAGAGCTTACAATAATTAGGAATCCATTACAACTAGAGTAAGTGAGGATGGGGGAGTCAAGAAATGGAAAGTCAATGGAGCTTCTTGGGAGAACATGGGATCCTATACTATACATCAGAATTTAAAATGAAAGGGATGACCATCTGCTTGCTGCTCCACCATGGGGGGTGAGGCTTGCCTTTGGCTGACGTTATTGGAACTAATATGGACTGAGAGACAGAGTCCTTTCCTACTAGGTAGGGTTCCAGCAGCCTCCACTCAACCTGTACCATATAAGGGGCTATACCACAGCTCTTAAAGTATGACAGAGTTACTCAGCAAATTACATGTTGAGAAAGACATGTCAGTGAAGACTGAGGATAATCTTTAACTTAATTCTTCAGTAACTTCCAGGCATGTTGATTACAAAAAATTCACATCCAGAAGAGCAAGAATACTACAAAAACAGTGGGGGAAAACACATAGAAGCCCAGCAAGCTCAATAAGCAAATATAATATCACTAAAGATAAAAACACCACCAGTAGATACTCAGAGTATCTTTAGTGTCACTATGATGAGGATGTTCAATGAGTTCAAAGAAACAATGGCACAGATATCAGCAAAGTACAGGAAAGTCTGAGATTCAAAGTAAAAATACTACTTTAGTCAGAAATGACAGAAATGAAGAAACTGGTAGGTGATATAAAAAAGTCTATAGATGCTATAGTCAGTAGGATAACAAAAACTGAGCAAAAGTTTGAGGTGCTCCAAAATGAGGAGGAGCAAACAGATAGGAATTAACAGAAGGTAGAAAATACTTTGAAAAGAAATTAACAGCATATCATAGAACTATAGGATGAGTTTAAGAGGAACAATATGAAAATCATTGGAGACTCTAAAAAACAAGAAGGCAAAAGTAATGAAGAAATAATAGTTAAAGAAATCATTGATACAAACTTCCCAGAGTTGAGGATTAGAGACAGAGAGACCCAAAGGATCTCAGTGAAAATAGACCCAATTAGGGAAACTCCATGACACATTATATTCAAAATCACAAAATTCAGATAAAGAGACAGAATATTGAAATCCACATGTTCAAAAAAGGAACTTACAGGCAAAGGAAAGCTCATAAAATGTACAGCAGATTTATCAAATGAGACTCTGATCCAGAAAAAAATATAGAAGGGTATAGTACAATGAAATGAAATGAAATAAACTCAATAAAATGAACCTTTCACCAAGAATACTCTATCCAGATAAATATTCATTCAAATTTGAAAGAACTATACAGAACCTCATGGACAGGCAACAATTTAGGGAATGTATATTCTTTATACAAATTTTGCAATATGTTTAAACAAGAGAAATTCCCGGTAAATGATATTGAGTTTGGCACTCACTAATGATGCATTAGTGATTAATGATGTTCTCTACTACATTATGAAAGGTTAAAAACATATAGCAAATACTCATCATGAATTGGCTTTTATTGATTTATTTTATGATAATCCTATTTGCCATTCCCTTTAAGTTTTATTGGACCAAGTAATATGAAATAAATTTGGTATATACCCACCAAAAAGGCAGACTGGAAGTTGAGAGGGAATTTGGGGATATTGTTGGAGGGACGGGGCTTGTTGTTGGAATATTGTGTGTCTGAAATAACCCTACTATAAACAACATTGTGAAATAAATAAATAACTTAAAAAATGGAGGGTATGAGAAGACAGGACAGGGCTCTAGTTTAAAGGATAATGCACAGGTATCTCTTTTTTATAGTCTTCTAGTTGTTTTTTGTTTTTTGTTTTTTTTGGTTTTTGGGTCACACCCGGCAGTGCTCAAGGGTTACTCCTGGCTCCATGCTCAGAAATTGCTCCTGGCAGGCACGGGGGACCATATTGGGCACCGGAACTCGAACCGATGACCTTTTGCATGAAAGGCAAATGCCCTACCTCCATGCTATCTCCCGGACCCCAGTCTTTTAGTTAAACAAGATAATTTTATTTAATTTCATTTAAAAATTAATTAATTCCTTTAAATTTAGCTTTGTTAAAATTCTTTTATTCAAATGAATTTACTTAGAGAGATGTAAGAGGAAAGACATATATGTTCAAGAGAGAACATGGGCTTCTCCAAAGTGGAAGAAGCCTGAAAATGCATTCATGAAAAATTAGAGTTCCACAGGTTTGACACTTATCACTTCTTGGTGTCCTGACCACCACAGTATGTGACCCCTGAGCATTGTTGGAGCAAGCCTGAAGTCAAATAAAATAAAGATTTTATTTCCAAACAGGGCACAACAATAGCTCTGCTTCTTGCTATTAATGTCTGGTTTATCAAAGAAAGCCAGTTGCATGCAGGACAAAAAATTTCTATGTGAACATCATGAAAAATACCTTCTTTAGTGTGACAGTCATATTTGAAAAAAAATGCATTAATGCAGTTTTCCCTTTTAATTTGCAAGTGTAGATTCTCCCTAGTTGGATCCAGAATAATCTATTCAATATCAATGGGCAAATCACAAATGATATACAAAGAGAAAGGAAGAATTGATATTTATCTTTTGAGGTTCAACAAAACCAGATCTAAACAGAGAAATCTTGCTAGAAGTTTCTTCTGATACCTATTTGAATTCGTTTTTTCCCTTTTGGCCAAGTAATCTTGTCTGGGCATCTTAGAAGATTTCTACAGGTTGGCAAGTCATACATTTGTGGGAGGGGAAGGGAAGGAATGTTATAGCTTGAGACTTGTTTCATGGGAAGAAATTATAGGAAAAAAAAGATCAGGAGAGGCAGATTTGAGACAGGAGTATGAAGGGGATTCCTCTTGTTTTAATCGAATTAACCAAAAATGATTGATTCAAACCCCAAAGGTCAGGAAACACTGAGATGAAAAGAGAATCTCAGCATTCTTTCAGGGATGGGTTGGGTTGAAGGCTGGATCTTAACTGCACTGCGGGAAAATTAGGTCACTCTTATATAAGAACTGAATAAACAAGTGGCCAATAGTCAAAACATACTTAAAAACAGATCTTTGAACTCTAGCCTATGACAATTGGCCTAAAAGTTCAACCCTTTACTTAAGATAATTTGCCTAGGACTGCTATAAATCAGTCTTATGGGAAACCAGATTGTTATCTCTCTGACAATCCAGGAAACTAACCACCAAAGAACTTCTATAACAATCAGCTCCACATAACCAGGATTTTATTAACAACGGAGCCTCTAATTTTTGTTCACTGCTTCCAGCTTTTAGAATAAGCCAAGAAAACGAAATGTACATAAGTGAGCTTTCCTGAGTATGCCCCTATTGTCTATTGTCTCCTTACTGTTCCCAGACCC
>PVKC010043754.1:0-11714 GCA_004027635.1 Crocidura indochinensis | reverse complement strand
AAAAAACTGGCACATAGTTGGTGAATTTAGCATGCCTTGGGGGAGAACAGTCCATTGGAAACATCTGGGATGGATGTTATTAAGAGAAGGAACTGAGAATGCAAAACGTTTTTTATCATCTGGGTGGATATGAATATGGTAGAAGCAGTCTTTCAGATCAATTATAATTATTGGCCATTCCTTTGGAATAACTACAGGCGATGGTAAGCCAGTCTGTAATTTTCCCATAGGTATCATGGATAAATTTACAGCTCTAAGATCCATCAAAAGTCTCCATTTACCGGATTTCTTTTTTATAGTAAATATAGGTGAATTCCATTGAGAAAAAGATGGTTCAATATGTCCTAAACTTAGCTGTTCCTCCACTAATTCTGTCAGCACCTTTAATTTATCATTTTTAAGGGGACACTGACCTGTCCAAATTGGTTCATCTGATTTCCATTTTATTTTTATTGGTGCTGGCACCCTACTAAAAATTTTGAGTTTTTAAATCAAAAGAAGGTTTGGGCTCCTCTGGAGCTAATGGGATGTGGAATTCTGCTTTCCACTGTTTGTGAAGGTCACGGCCCCAAAGGGATGGGGAAAATGGGCCCACGTGAGGTCTAATTATAGCTTTTTGATTTTCTGGGCTGTAAAATATCATAGTCCTCGTACTCAATAGACAGGAGCTTAGGCCTCCTATTCCTTCTAATGAGTACAGGATTTCCTGAAGAGGGCAATTTTTTGGCCATTCTTTATCAGAAATTATGGTAATCTGAGCCCCCGTATCTATCATGCCATCAAAGGGTTTCCCTTCCAAGAGAAGTTTGATCATTGGGTGTTCATCTTTAAATTTAGTAACGAGAGCCACAACTGGGTTTTGAGCAGCACCCCGATCTGTGCTTCCAAAACCTCCAATTCTAGTCTTATCTGAAGTCCTAAATTTGACATAAGGCACTATTACTATCTGGGCAATCGCTTCTCCTTTTTTAAAGGTCCATGTGACTGGTACGGTAATAACTACAATGATTTCTCCCATAGAATCTGAGTCAATGACACCAGGGGTTACTGATATACCCTTTATATTGAGGGAACTTCTGCCAAAAATCAAACCCATAGTATCTGGGGGGTAACGGGCCCAGAATGCCGGTTTCTAACATGTAAGGGCATGCCCAAGTGTAAATTGTAGTGTCCTCTGGGCATATTATGTCTAATCCGGCACTCCCTGATGTTGAGTGGATTAAATCTCTTATGTTGATGAATTTTCTTGGGCTGGGCTCGGAAGGATTGTTACCAAGAGTAACCCTGAAGTAGCATTGACTATGGCCCAAAAGACAAAAATAAGAATAAAGAATAAATGATATTGGGGGAAACTAAAAGTAATATACAAAAATTAATTAATACCCCTTCTAATATCATGCAAAAAGTAAAATAAAATGGATTAAAGCTAATAGCAGACTAGAATCCATAGAGTATGTTACGAAAATAATAGAACACTTCATGATATTGAATTTAGAGATATCTTCAATTATTCAGTATCATTAGATAAGAAAGAAAAGTAAAAATAAACAAATAGAACTATATCAAACTAAGAAGCTATAAAATAACAACAAGAATATTAAAAAGATACCCCAAACTGGGAACAAATACCCACTAAAGTACCATATCCATGCTAGATAAAGCATTAGTAGAATTTTACAAGACCAAAAAACAAAACAAAACAAACAAACAAACAAAAAATCAAATATTATCACAATCTAAAATATCCTGAAGAAGAGAGAGCTCAAGATAAAGTATAGCTAGTAAGGCATGCCTTGCATGCAGTCAGTCCTGTTTGGATTGCTGACACCCCATATAATTCCCCATGGCTGATTACCATGGGTGATTCCTTTTTTGCAGAGCTAGGAATACACCCTGAGAACTACAGGGTCTGGTCTCCCCCACCACAAATGGGAGGGGAAATATGAACAGAAACTTCCTCAAAGAAAACTACAGATATTCAAACGTTGTATGGAAGAATGCTTTTGTGTTAGTTATCATCAGAGATATACAAATTAAATAAATGATCAAATATCTCACAACAGTGAGACTGCATAGATCACAAAGAACAAAAATAACCAGTTTTGGAGTGATTGTGGGGAAAAGGGACTCTCTCATTCATTGCTGGTAGGACTGTCAAGTAGTCCAGTCCTTTTTTGTTTTCTTTTGTTTTTGTTTTATCGGCCATACCCAGTGACACTCAGGGGGTTACTCCTGGCTATGAGCTCAGAAATCACTCCTGGCTTGGGGGCCATATAGGACCAGGGGATCTAACTGCAGTCCCTCCTAGGCTGGCACACACAAAGCAGAGCCCCCGCTCCGGCCCCATAGTTCAGTCTTTTTTGAAAATAGTAAGGACATTTGTTAAAAAATTAGCAATTAGGGGCCCGGGAGATAGCATGGAGGTAAGGCGTTCGCCTTTCATGAAAAAGGTCATCGGTTGGAATCCCGGTGCCCCATATGGTCCCCCATGCCTGCCGGGAGCAATTTCTGAGCATGGAGCCAGGAGTAACCCCTGAGCACTGCCGGGTGTGACCCAAAAACCAAAAACCAAAAAAAAAAAAAAAATTAGCAATTAAGTTTCCATATGATTCATTAATTCCTCTTCTTTGCATCTATCCTGTGGGTAGAGTCAGGAAAGACATTTGAACTCCTAGGTTGTTGTAGCACCTCAAATGGTCAAAATTTGGAAATAGCCTGTGTCAAAAAAATTTTTTTAAATTATAATATTTATATAAAGTGTAATACCACTCATTTGTAGAGAAAAGCAATTTGTTGCTGAGTTAAAGAATTTAGAAGGAGAGGAATAAATAAAGAATTATTTCTTCCATATGTGGTATATAAAAATATATATATATAGTAGCCTCTACTATAATAAGTGACCCAAAGGCAACAGAATTTGAGAGCTGGTCTTCTGTAGAAAGCATAATATAGGGAAAATACTGGGGCAGAGTGAAGGGAAACAGACACTGTATAGAGTGATAATACTGTACCCCTAAATAAAAAAAAGAGATGCTCGGTTATAAACCCATAAGAGCAGTAAAAATACATTTCAATAAAAATAAATTGGGGGGGGGGGCTGGAACAGTGGCGCAAGCAGTAGGGCCTCTGCCTTGCTCGTGCTAACTTAGGACAGACCACAGTTCCATCCCCCGGTGTCCCATATGATTCCCCATGGCAGGAGTAATTTCTGAGTGCATAGCCAAGAGTAACCCTTGAGTGTTAAAGGGTGTGCCCCCCAAAAAAACAAAAATAAATAAATAAAAGTAAATTAATAAATAAATAAAAGTAAACTAAGGGGTCAAAATGATAGTAAAATAAAGCACTTGTCTTGCACATGGCCAGCCAGTTTTCATCTCTGGCACCACAGACAGTCCCCTGAATCTTTGCTAGGAGCGAACCCTGAATAAGGATCCAGGAGTAAGCTCTGAGCACAGCTGGATGTGGTAACTTAAACAAATGCATAAACAACTGTTGTAACAGAAACTTCCTCAAAGAAAACTACAGATATTCTTCAAAGAAAACTACTTCAAATTTGTGAAGAGGATAGAGTTTATCACACAAAAATAAACCATATAGTCTAATTTATATTAATAATTAATATTTCCTTGAGAATATTTGCATCTTCTTAGAACCAAAGAAAATCATGGCATGCCTTAGAAGTTCTTCTTAAATACTTTCAACCTTGATACCTTGCTGTTTTAACTATACGAACTGCTATTACTCCTCTTGTATCTGAGAGGTAGGACATGATGCATTGCCAATAAGGCTTTACAACTCAGAATCTCCTTATCATTGATCATTTGTTTTAATGCATTTGTATCATAATATTCTGGTAGATCTTTCCAAATCTCACTGATTTTCATAATAATTTGTAATTCAGTGTGTTCTTTCACATGCTTTTGTCCATATATCTACGTAGAGAATATTCATGATTTGTTAACTCTACACCTCAAAACCCTGTTCATGATTTAGTCCTGCCATCCATACTCTTAAAAGTTTCTTTGGTCAAGAGATAGTTAGCCTAATATTCAGTGCCTTCCTTTTCATTTGATAATAATATACTCCATTTTTGAAAAGGCTTAAAAAGACTTTAAGCTGTTTTTCTATTCTCATATGCAAGCTAAAGAGCCAAAGATGAGTGAGTTCATTCAAATATTTGACATATTCTCTCAATAATAAAAGGCAACTGCCATTTCATTCTGCAATTCTATAAGTTCTTATGACTGTTGTCCACATTTCTGCATCACTGCCAACATGTGAGATAAAATCCCCCAGAATAATTAGCTTATCAGATGCTGGGAATGCTGCAATGGGTTATCCAATTCCACTAGAATCTTTCCCATCAGAACTTGTTATGGTCATGTGGTAAAATTGAACCACAATAATATCTATGTCCCATCACTCTATTTATAAAGAACAGAGATTTCCACTCTGCCTACGCTCATAAAAGTTAAGTAGTTCTTTTCATGGAAATCCAGATGAAATCTCTTAAGCAACTTACCATCACAGTAAGCTAAAACGGGATAAAATTTCTGCATGAAAATTCAATGCTTGAAAGAATAATCTTTAACAAAATGAAACAAAGTGGCACTCAGTCTACACTACTTACATTAATACATCTGGGTTTTCTGTTTTGCTTCACTCCATTCCATAAACCTTCAGAGAAAACAGATGAAAGCTAAAATATTTTGTAACAGGTTCTCATTATTTATTATTAAAAAACTGAGGCACAAATATTCTCACATACAAAATATCCATTTACTTAGGCTCTACTCTTTCTCTTAATTTTTTTGTCAACATAGCATGCATATCTTAAATTTTTTCATATGTATTATCTTTTTATTTTGGGCCACTGCCTGAGATGCACTCAGAAATTGCTCCTAGCTCAGGGGATTATATGGGATGCTGGGGGATTGAACCAAGTTTCGTCCTAGATAGGCCACATGCAAGGCAAACACCTCCCACTGTGCTATTGCTCTGGACTTCATATATATTATCTTAATTAAGTAAGTTTTATTTTCACTGATTCTTTGTTACTTTCTCCACTCTGCTTGGCTGGACCTTGAACCATGCAGCCCAGAAGATCCCTGAAGGCCCTTATTCAGAGGTGAGCTGTCTCCACCCATGAAGGGCAGAGCCAGAGGAGCTCGGTCACTCAGATTAACTTTAAAGCCACACACATCTCCTTGGCAATGAACCCTAGCACAACACGAAAAAAACACCAAACTACAGAGAATGAAGATGGCAACTATGATGACCTAAAAAGTCTCAATCACTTATTTAGTCTTTCAGATAAGGAGACTAGAGAAGAAATTTGGAGCCTGTTCATACAACTCAAAGAAAGTATGGATTGGGCTGAACAAGCCACAAATAAGAATCAAGAGGATATGAAAATAGAAATCAGAAAATTTCAAACTGAAATTCCAGGTCTGAAAAACTTGGTAAGTGAAATGAAAATGTCCAGGGAAAGCCTCTTCAACAGAGTAACAATAGTAGCTGAGGATCGAATCAGTGAGCTAGAAGATAATATTCATTACAACTCCATACAACAGAAGAAATTGGAAAAAAGACTTAATGCAAACAATCAGACAATGGAAAAAATCCTCAAAGAATGTAAACAAACAAAAATAGAAGTCTTTGAAAAACTCAACAGAAACAACATAAGAGTCATTGGAGTTTCAGAAACCCAGGAAGAAAATCTCCAGGAAGAATCAACAGTCAAGGACATCATTGCAGAAAAATTCCTAGAGATAAAAAATGCATGCAATCAAATCCTAAATGCCCGAAGTGTGCCAGTTAAAAGAGACCTATAGAGAACAACCCAAGACACATAGAACACTGAATGCAGCAAGATCAAAAAGGGAAATTAAATTCAAATCCTTAAGATTTACAGCAGACCTGTCACAAGAAATCCTCAAGGCCAGAATGCAGTGGTGGGATATAGTCACAAAACTCAATGAAATGAATACTTCACCTAGAATATTGCACCCAGTCGACTCATGTTCAGGTTTGAAGGAAGGATACATAGCTTCATGGATAAATAGCAGCTAATAAATTTGACAGACTCAAAACCAGCTTTAAAAGAAAAACCGAAAGGTCTTCTTTAAGAGAAGACAGACCAACACACCAAACTTCTACACAAAGATGGCACTAAATCCTATGACAATTATCTCTCTCAACGTCAATGGAATAAATGCACCAGTCAAGAGACACATAAATATTTAAGTAATATAAAATATTTTGTTTAGTTACCATGCTTCTTTATGCATGCTTTGGCAATATAAATACTTTTAGTGTTAAGTCTTTGCTCCAAATGTAATTATTAAGTTTTTTTAAAAATATAATAAAAATATAGAAACATATAGTGGCAAAATGGATCAAAAGCTGAATCCAACATTCTGCTACTTACAAGAAACACATTAGGATAGTCTGAACAAACATCGTTTCAAAATGTAAGTTTGGAGGAAAATCATTCAAGCACACAACACCTGTAAAAAAAGTTAAAGTGCCATATTAATATCAGATAACACAAACTTTAGACTTAGAAAATTTTAAGGGACAAATATGGACATTTTGTAATAATAAAGAGGCATATACAGCAGGAAGAAATCACACTTCTAAACATATATGCACCCAATGAGTAACTGCAAAATATTTAATACAAATGTTAACAAATCTAAAATAAGTTATCAATAACAACACAATAATAGAGGGATACTTGAAAACTGCCCTGTGACCCTTTGATAGGTCAACCAGGCTAAAATCAAACAAGAATATATGGCTGTGAAAAGAGAAATGGAAGAAAGAAGACTAGTAGATGTATCTAGGGTACTCGATCCCCAGAAAACTGAATACACATTTTTCTCCAATACACAAGGATAGACTACATGCTAGCCCATAAAACATACCTCCATAAAATCAAGAGGATATAAATTGTAAGAGCTACTTTCTCAGATCACAATGCACTGAAATTACAAGTTAACTACAAAGCAACACAGAAGAAAATCTTTAACACCTGGAAATTAAACAGCTCACTGCTGAACAACCAGTATATCAGGGATGAAATCAAAGAGAATATAAAAAAATCCTGTAAACAAATGTTAATGACAACACAAATTATCAGAATTTGTGGGACACAGCAAAAGTGGTATGAAGAGGAAAATTTATAACTGTGCAAGCACACATCAAGAAGAAAGAAGGGGCCAACGTAAATAGCTTAATGACACAGTTTGAAAAACTTGAAAAGGATTAACAAAATAAACCCAGAATAGCTAGACAGAAGGAAATAACAAGCTTAAAGCAGAAATCAATGAAGTGGAAATGCAAAACCAATCCAAAAAATCAACAAAAGCAAACGTTGTTTCTTTGAAAAATTAAACAAGATTGATAAGCCAGTAGCAAAGCTCACAAAGAAAGGGAGAGCAAGAAACTTAATAAACTGAATTAGAAATAAACAGGGGGAGATTACTATAGATACTGCAGAAATTCAAAGACTAATCAGAGACAACTTTGAGAAATTCTATGCCACAAAACAAGAGAACCTGGAAGAAATGGATAAACTGTTGAACTCTTACAATCTTCCACAGTTGAATCAGGATGATCTAGCCTATCTAAACAGATCCTATTGAATAAATTAAAATGATAATTAAAAGTCTTCCCAAAAACAAAAGGTCAACCCCAGATGAATTCACTAATGAATTTTTGCAAATCTTTCAAGAGGAACTACTACCAATCCTCTTCAGGCTCTTTCAGGAAATCGAAGAAACGAAAACATACCAAAGTAGTTTTTTGAAGCTAACACCCTGTTGTTACCAAAACTTAATAGAGAAAAAAATTACAGACCAATATCCCTGATGAACACAGATGAAAAGATCATGAGCAAAATCCTAGTAAATAGGATCCAACGCTCATCAAGAAGAACATACACCATGACCAAGTGGGTTTCATTCAGGAATGCAAGGATGGTTTAATATACATAAATCAATCAATACAATATCAGCAAGAGAAAAATAAAAACAATATGATCATATCAATAGATGCAGAGAATGTATTTGATAAAGTCCAATAGCCATTCATAATAAAAACTCAACAAGAAGGGAATGGAGGGAACTTTTCTCAATATAGTCAAGGCACTCTACCACAAGTCAATGCAAATATTATTCTCAATGGAGATAAATTAAAAACCTTTCCTTTAAAATCTAGCACAAGACAAGACTGCTCTCTATCACTAGTTCATTCAGCATAGACATGAAGAACTTACCATAGCAATTAGGCAAGAAAAAGATATCAAAGGCATTCAGATAGGAAAAGAAGCCAAGCTCTCACTGTTTGCAGATGATATAATACAACATCTGGAAAATCCTAAAGACTCTGCCAGAAAGCTTCTAGAAACAATAGATTCATATAGCAAAGCGTCAGGCTACAAAATTAAAACACAAAAATCAATGGCCTTCTTATACACAAATAATGATAAAGAAGAAATGGACATTATAAAAGCAATCCCACTCACATTAGTGACACACACTCAAATACCTTGGAGTCAACATAATTAAAGAGGTGAAGAATCTATACAAAGAAAACTACAAAAACCTGCTTCAAGAAAAAAGAGAGGACACAAGGAAATGGAGACACATACCGTGCTCGTGTATTGGGAGGATTAACATCATTAAAAAAGCATAACTCATCAAAGCATTGTACAAATTTAATTCAATTCTCTAAGAATACCCATGACAACCTTTACATAAGTGGATCAAACACTCCTGAAATTTAATTGGAACAATAAATACCCCCAAATGGCTAAAGCAACCCCTTAGGAAAAAGAAGATAGGAGGCATCATTTTTCCTAACTTTAAAATGTACTACAAAGCAATAGTCATTAAAGCAGCATGGTATTAGAATAAAGACAGATTCTCAGATCATGGAACAGAATTGAGTATTCAGAGAATGTTACTTGAATATACAATCAATTAATTTTTGATAAATAGGCAAGAAATGCAAAATGGAGCAAGAAAAGCCTTTTCAACAAGTGGTGTTGGTATAACTAATTGGTCAGCTATAGACAAAAAAGCAAACTCAGACCTCCATCTAACACTATGCACAAACGTCAACTCTAAATAGATTAAAGGCCTTGATATCAGACCGAGATTAAGTTATATAGGTATATAGAAGAACATGTAGGTAAAACACTCCATGACGTTCAGACAGAAAGCATCTTCACAGAGAAAATAGCACTCTCCAAACAAGTGGAAACAGAGATAAACAGATGGAACTCTATTAATCTGAGAAGCTTCTGCACCACAAAGTAAATAGTGACAATAATACAATGGCCACTCATAAAATGGGAGAAACTATTCACCCAATACTCATTAGATAAGGGGCTAATATCTAAGATATACAAGTTACTGACAGACTGTAAGAAGGAAAAAAATCTAACCCCATCAAAAATGGGGAGAAGAAATGAACAGACAATTCCTCAAAGAAGAAATACAGATGACCAAACAACACAAGAAAAAAATGTTCCACATCACTAATCATCAGGGAGAGACAAATCAAAACAGTAATGAGTTACCATCTCACTCCACAGAAACTGGCACACATCACAAAGAACAAGAACAATCAATGCTGAACGGAATGTGTAGAGAAAGTAACTTTCATTCACTGCTGGTTAGTTTCATCTAGTTCAGCCTTTATGGAAAACAACAGAGATTCTTCAAAAAAAACTGGAAATTGAGCTCTCATATGATCCAGCTTTACCATTCTTAGAGATATACCCTAGGAACACAAAAATGCAAAGTCAAAAATGCCTTCTGCACACCTATATTCATCGCAGTGCTATTTACAATAGTCAAAATCTGGAAACAACCCAGATGCCCAACAACAGATGAGTGGCTAAAGAAACTGTGGGACATTAACACAATGGAATATTATGCAACCATCAGGGAAAATGATGTCATGAAATTTTCCTATACATGGATGGACATGGAAACTATTATGGTGAGTGAAATGAGTCAGAGGGAGAGAGAGCTAGACACATAATAGTCTCACTCATCTATGGGTTTTAATAAAATAAAAGACATTAATGTAATAATACACAGAAGCAATAGAGATGAGGGCTGAAGGACTGGCCCATGATATGAAGCTTACCACAAAGAGTGATGAGTTCAGTTAGAGAAATAACTACACTGACAACTATCATGACAATGATAGTGAGTGAGAGAAATAGAAAGCCTCTCTGGAATATGGACAAGTGGTAGAGAAGGAGGGAGTTGGGTGACACTGGTGGTAGGAATGTTGCACTGGTGAAGAGAAGTGTTTTTTATAACTAAAACCCAACCACAAACATGTTTGTAATTATAGTGCTTAAATAAAGATATTTAAAAAAATAACAAGCTTTATTTACATCATTTATTCAGTTATATAATATGCTACTAAGAATTTCTGTAATTACATAAGTTCATTGTTGAAGAGGAAACTATACTACTGATTCTGTGGTCAGTATCATTCTTGGCTATATTCAAGGGACCACATGCAGTGCCAAAGATAAAACAGGCAAGACAAGTACCATAACCTTTGTACTATCTCTCTGGCTCCTAATTATATAAATTCAATGTTTTAATCTTTCTGAAATTTTGGTGTTCCACAAACTTGTGCTGTGGTATAACAATGCCTGACTGGCATTTCTATAAATACCATTCTAATTATCTGCATAAGACTTAGAATTTCATGCAATAATTTAGGAAATTTATTGAATGCTGTTATAGTATTAAATAATGATTTTTTTCTTTTGACAGCATGACCTGAGTACCACGCTTCCTTACATTTTCTACCAATTTTAGGGACAAATAAGCCTTGCATCAATATAGTGTACCACTAGTTGCTGTACAAAAGTGCTAAATAATTAAGGTTTTCATCCTTATTATTAAGATGATATTGCATTCTTCAGATTTGGAGACAGATTATGGAAAGGCTGTGAAATTACTCCCACCTTGATTCTCTCTAGATTGTGGTGCAGGTTCATTTCAACAGGTAGATAATGGTATATAATGACTTCTTTCATTTTAATGACTTATTACAGGTAATACATTAATCTAAAAGTTACGTCAATAAAGTCTTACTATAAAATAGTTGAAGTAGATGGAAGTTCTCATTGAAAAAGAACATTATGCATAGACTAAGGCACTGAACATCTTCTAGACCTTCAATTAACTTTGAATCTTTACGGCAAGGAAGAAACACTTATAGCAAACCAAGCAACTCAGGGTTTTAAGGATAAATAGGTGGAGCTTTCAAAAAAATTAAGAAGTTTCAAAATAACTACATAGAGTAATCATAACTACTTTATGACTCTCTTCAGGAACACCAATCTGAATAAATATCAGGTATGCTTGTTTGGGGGCTTTTTGGAGCAACTAAGGACATCTTTGTCCCCACCAATCATCCTTCTGTCAGTAGGCCTGACATCTGAGTACCCAGTCCTCAAAGTCCTAGTATCAGTAATAATGCTTTGAATTTCCTGACAGCTTCATTTATTATATGCTGTCATTTCTATAGGAACACACCACTTTAACAGAATGGACAGCTAACAATAAGAGCTTATTAAACTTCTACCATTGTACTAATTACTTCATTGCAGATACAATAATTGTCACAAATGTGCTTGCTACTGTACTTATTTTTTGTTGTTGTTTTGGCGC
>PVKC010043753.1:0-11714 GCA_004027635.1 Crocidura indochinensis | reverse complement strand
AACATCTGTTTATCCATTAAAAGCAAATATGGAAGTAATAAAGTAAGTGCTTTATTGCAGATGAAGAGTCAAGAGACAATGGGATAAATTAAATTTGTGAATAAAAGAATAACTCTTACAGCTAAAGTCAAACTTTCATGATTATAATCAGTCCACTATAAAACAACACCAGTCACGTGCACAGCCCTTTGATATGTATAGACTTTCTTGTTTCATACTACTTTAGGTTAACACTTTCGGTAAATCCATAAGGCAAGCCCATGTCTAGTATTGTGTTAGTCTTATAGCAGACACTCAGTAAATGGTTTCTTTAGATAACATAAGAATATAGAAAATGATTTTGACAACAAACATTGAATCAAGTATTTTACTTAATGCACCTATTTATTTTAACTCTTGTAGAGTTGCAAACTTGGGGATTTTATTAAGAAAATTATTTTAGGAAATGTGTATTAAAATATTTCGAATTCTTTCCACAGTTATTTCCTATTCTCAATGGAAAAGCTCAGTACACATTAGTTTAGAATGCCTAAATTCAAATGACGGATTGTGAAAGCATTCTGCATTTGCATCACATGAAAGGAAACCTATAAAATATAAATAATATATCCTGTGCCTGATATAAGTAATAGCAAGAGTAGCTTTTTTTGAGAAAAATTGCACAATTTTTCTTATGATAAAGTAGTTTTTATGGTAGAAAAGCAATGAATTTGTGTCTTCACAGATCAAATTATAAGGTTTTCTAGTGTAGCTACATAAACATCATTTTTTATTCCTTTAACATAGTGTTTCTCTCCAAGATTTTTATTGTATTATCTTAGGTAAGAAAATCAGTATTATTATAGAGAAAAGGGAAAACCCTTTTTTTTAGTTTTATATGGCTCTTTAAAGTTGCAGGTGTTACAATTAAAAATTATTCAAAATAGAAATCAGGGTCACAAATTGGTACATTTGCAACTTTTATTTTAACATTTATTACTATGGATTCTAGTTGGCATTATGGTGATGTCTCCTCAGACATACCTCATTACAAAATGAGTTAGTATTATATTTCTTCTATCAAAATAAGATTTTATCAAAATATTTATTACTTTTAACAGCATGCTATTCTAACCTTCTACAAAAATTGATGCTTTAATATAATGTCATATGCATTGATCAGCTTTTAAAGAATATTTTAATGGAAATATAAATTACTATTATTAAGTTTTATTAATGTTTAATACAACATAGTAATGTAATAATTAGTATTATTAAACTTGAATTATTCTTAAATAAAATAAAGGAGATAATTACAGAAATGTAAATGATGAAAGAAATATAAAAATTTTAAATTATAAAGATGAATAAGATAAATTATAAAAATAATAAGGTTGATGAAAAAAATTAAAAAATATAAAGCAATATTTGCTCATCAGCAAAGTGCATCCCTTGATTGTATGACAGTTAGGTTCATCCCCAAGGTACTCAAAAGAAAGAAAGAAGAAATAAGGAAAGAAGAAAGAAAGAAAGAAAGAAAGAAAGAAACAAAGAAAGAAAGAGAAAGAAAGAAAGAAAGAAGGAAAGAAAGAAAGAAAGAAAGAAAGAAAGAAGAAAGAAAGAAAGAAAGAAAGAAAGAAAGAAAGAAAGAAAGAAAGAAAGAAAGAAAGAAAGAAAGAAAAAGAGAAAGAAATAGGACTTTACAAATCACAGAATTTTCAAACCAGATTGAAGTAAAATAAGGAATAATAATACAAAATAGTGGTTTATAATAAGTTGTATGTTAATATATTCCAATTATCTAGTAAAGGCATAATTTAGAAATATAAGATGACTGTAACAAATGTAAATGGTTATTGATATATTGCATATTGTTTGGGCAGTCCACATGTGGGTGATTTGAGACCAATCTCAAAGTCCTGCTTAAGGGTCACTGTGCATCTGGGAAGAAAATAAAATTCTAGGGATCAAACTTTCCCATATAAATCAGTGGACTCACCACAACCCACTGAACTATTTCCCGGATCCTCACATAGATTTTTGTTGCCACTGGGTGACTGGATGTAAAAGTTGTCTCATATTATCTTCAATATTTTCTTGATCATGTAGTCTAGCCCATAGGAGAAAAAGAAACAACAAAATGCAAGTTTTGTCAGTCAACCCTCAATATTTGTGCCAATAAAACTTAGCAGAGAAATAACAAGTAGTTTACAATATAATTTTAGGAATTCTGTGAAAACTTTTAAACCTAAAAATTAGGTTTTTTATGTTTTTAGAATAAGAGTTGCTACTGATAAGTCTGCCTCTAAGACAAAATAAAAGTAAAGCTTCATTTAGAAGTTTGTTTCTCAAAAAGTACAAAGACTTCCTCAAGTTCTAAGCAAACATGTAGCAATAAAGAGAAAGATATGGAATTTTCCAACGACTTAAATATCATTTCCCTGTGCTGATCTGAGGGCATGCTTTGATAACTGAAAATTATAAATACAAGTCATTGGAATGTTGGAAAGAGGAATACTATGTTCCAGAAGTTTGTGATAGTGAAATTCAGTATAGTAGACTTTATGAAAGATTATTTTAGAAGATCAAGGGCAATGTATCCTGATGCTTTTAACTATATATTTTGTCTAGAGAGACTCTAAAATTTTTTTTCTTTCTAGAATATTTCATTTCTATTTTCTCTATTATTTATTTCACCTCTGTATCTATACCCTATGTTTAGAGATATCAGCTAAGAATCTAATTAGAAGCAATTCAATATCTGAAATAAATTAAAAGGACTTACATCTTTACTTTTATCTATTAATATTTATTATATTAAAAACTTGAAAATATTTCAAACTGAAGTAATGTATATTTCACCTATTTATTAAATATTACATTTCATCTAAATCATATTTTTATTATTAATGCACTATAAAATGACAAATTTTCTTGTCTGAAATTTTAAGATTATTCTTCATCTTCATTTCTACCTCTATTGTGTTTCCTTTAGACTATTGCAAATATGTAGAATAAAACGTATTTCTCTATGTACATGGTCAAAATTTTTTTTCTATAATTTGTGGAACAATGTGTACCTGTTTTAGCAATCTCTCAGACCTTTTAGATAATTGCAGCTACTACTTTATTTTACAAAGTGTCTAATCCTATTAATTAGCATCTTTGAATGAGCTTTCTATAAATAAGTGTTCTATTCTTTCTCCCTTTCCCTTCTTTACCCTTTGTATCAAGATTTCTTCCTATAACAAACTACTTAAATTATTTTTTAAAAATGATTGGAAGGATTAGGGATCTCTTATCACAACACTCCTACCACTAAAGCCACTATCTATCACTGTCAGCACAGTATTTTGTGTACACTTCAACCTCTTTTAACCTCAGTCCTGTTGCCAAAATCCAAGGATTTGTTTCAATAGCTTTGTTTATTCCCCTCCTTGTTTTTTATATTTAATATGCATGAGATGGTACAATTATTTTTTTCTTCTCACATCAATTTTCAAAAAACTATTTTATAAAATTCAAATGTTATATTTTCATCTATATTTTATTGTGCTGATATAGCACAATTTGTTATTTGTTCTGCTATGGAGCACTGAAATAACATTTAAAACATTCCATCTGTATTATGTAAGTATGAGGTTCGCAGTTGAGGGTTTCAATGGTCTGAATGGTCATATGCTCAGGTCCTAATAGAGTACATAAACCAGAGAAAAAGGGTATATTGGGGTGTTTTATAAAGACATTTTCATAATGCAAACTGAATATGGTATCTAGTATGACTGAGCACCAAAGTGTCAAATTAGGGTGTCCACCCTTCGTATCCAAGAATCCCTGTGGACAGAGAAGCTGAGAGATTATTTTATACCAAGTAAGATTAAGGCATTAAAACACGTTGTTAGGAAAACTTTTGGCCAAATTAACATTTCCTTTCTCTCTTTTCCTCTCTCTTCTCCCTACTTCTTTCCTTCTCCCCTTTCTTCTTCTTCCTTATCATCATTAGTTCAATCTATGTCAATTAAAACCCACACTGATACTTTCTCTTTAGGAAAGGAACTTTGATATATAAGATGCAGCAAACAATACTACATAGCGTAGTCTCTTACATAAGAAGGGATCATTAACACATTGTTTAGTACTCGAGACGCGAAACCTATGTGTATCATAAACTGCTCTAGCCATTAACTAACCCTGAAAACTTCATTTAGCAAGACCCAACCCCATCATTGATGAAATGCCTAGAAATTGGGATAACCTCCCAACTCCGAAGCAGCCCAACCCCTTTTATTTTATTTATTAATTTTTAAATGTATTTTTACTATATTTTTCTGTTCTCCTCTCTCTTATCTTCTGCTCTCCCTTCCTCGTTATTAAGCTATACCTAAACTGATTATTTATCTTTTTTTGTCCCCCAATTCACAATACAGACAAGGCAAAGGGCCTGGGTTGAGGTGTATATATGGGGTGCATTTACTATACCTCCTCTTTCTATACAGTCAGTGTAAAGAACACAGCCTGTGGTAAGAATTGGGAGGCCTTATCTTTTCTTTTTTTGATATATATATATCAAAAACTAGTGAATAGTTACTCCCACTCAGTGGGTGGCTCTTGTATTCTGAACACTATTTCCTTTGAGGTGCAGAAGCTTCTCAGCTTAATATAGTCCCATTTATCATTTCTGTTTTTACTTGTTTGGAGAGTATGGTTTCCTCTTTAAAGATACCTTTAGTTTCAATGTCATAGAGTGTTTGACCTATATGTTGTTTTATATACGTTATGGTTTCAGGTCTGATATCTAGGTCTTTAATCCATTTGAGATTATTATAATTAAGATAATTATTTATCTTAATTCAATAAGTCCTTAAGAGCTCAGAATCATCCTATTAGGGTCAGATCTCTAACAAAATCTTAAGAATTTATCACTAATGTATGTCTTTATGTTGTCAAGAGTACAAAGAGAGAGGACTCCTGTAGGAGAGCTGAACCTTAATTGTAAATAATCCATGCCTATAATGTCTATATCCCCTCCTTTATTCTGTCCCTCTTTCCCCTCTTCAGAAATCCTACTATCCCTTCACCCCCCCGATTCCAATCATATATCCCACATTATTAACACTCTTTACCCTCAGTTCTTAACCTATTAGGTATCAAGATCAGTCTCCTAACCCAATAAGCCATCACCCAGCTCCCAAGTGAAGGCACACTCACTCAGTTCCACATCTCGTCCCCTGGTAAAAACCTCCAACCAACACTCCTGCTGACTCATACTCTTTGGCTTTCCTTCTCAACCCCCCACCCCAACGTGGACTGTTGCTTGATACTGTATTCATCCCCAGAAGTATCCCCTGTATAAAAACTACTTGTGCCCTTTCTGACACAAATCATTTCTGAAACTCAACAAGACCAGGGTGTGTAATAAAACTGTGACCAGTATTCTATACCCACAGAATATCTCAAAAGACAATGGGGAAGCCTATATTTCTTTTATAAGTTTAAAACCTCTATAATACTACCTCTTAACCTGTTTATCCCCAAATAAGGTAATCTCCTGCATCACTTTGTTCCCTTAATTATATTTTAGACTAATTTTTATTTATTTTTCATTTATATATAATTGTTTAGGTTTTATTCTCCTCCTTAACTTTATTTATTTACCTTAACTTTAAGGTAATCTCCTGCATCACTTTGTTCCTTTAATTACATTTTTAAACTAATTTTTATTTATTTTTCCTTTATATATATAATTGTTTAGGTTTTATTCTCTTCCTTAACTTTATCTGTTTCTGCTTGGTATGAAAATCTACAAGAAAAGTCTTGCCTGGATTTAAAGCTCAGCTCAAAAGTAGGCCACAAAGATGATGGAGCCAGACACTCTCTCCCCAATATGCACCAGCAATATAATACAACACATATCTTGTGGGACCATATGGGACTCCGGAAGATTGAACTGTGGTTTGTCTTAGGTTAGCGTGTGCAAGGCAATTGGCCTACCACTTGTGCCACCACTCTGGCACCAATAGAGCATTTAGAAAAACAATCATAATTTTCAAGTCTAGAACACTAAATTATATGATAATGAGCACTATAAGAAGTTATCACCATAAAATATCATCTAGAAGGTTGAGCATTCAGGTTCCTTTCTTAAAAACAAATTAAAATCATTAGCATTTTGATATAATGATAAACTACCTAAATTGAAAATAAATTATAATGGTCCACTCTGAGGCTTCAAGGGAAACCTCTCCTCTTTCGGCCTGTCTGCCTGTGTCTTTGAATCCTGAAGGTCTCCACAGCACCCCCCAAAAAACTGCATTCTGAAGCTGCCTTTAAGTAACTTGGCTGTGGGGGTCGCCGTCCAATAAGCTGAACTCTCTCGCCTGCAGAGTCCACACTGAGGATTCAAGGGAGACCTCTCCTGCTCTGCATGTTTGTCAACTAGTAGCAGCAGAAGAGCACAACTGTTTCGCTTCGCAGTCATGCACTCTTTCTAACCAATTAACCCCACAATAACAACAGGAAAAACCACACTACAAGTGTGACAATGGTGAAACCTTGCAGGCAAACGCCATGCACAGAAAATGAAGATGAAAGCTCGGATGATCTAATAAATTCCAACCACCTGATTAACCTCTCAGACAAGGAACTTAAAATCACAATATTGAAGATGTTTTAAGAAGTCAAAGAAAGCATAAATCGATCTGAACAAACACAAAGACAGAAATCAGAAAATTCCAAACTGAAATAACAGATCTGAAAAATACGGTAGCTCAACTGAAAAACTCAATGGATGGCCTTGCCAGCAGGGTATCATCAGGTGAGGAGAGAATCGGAGTACTGGAAGATTCGATGCAGAAAAACTCAACACAACAGAAGAAAGTGGAAAAAGAATCTTAAGACAAATGAACAGGCAATGGAAAAAGTACTCAAGGAATGAATGAGTGCAGATGAAAATAGAAATCTTTGATAAACTCAACAGAAGCAACATAAGAATCATTGGAGTCCCAGAGACAAAGGTAGGAGATCTCCAAGAAGAATCAACTGTCAAACACATCATCAAAGAGATACTCCCAGAGTTAAAGACTACATGCAATCAAATCCTGCATGCCCAAAGAGTACCAGCTGAAAGAGACCCAAAGAAAATCATCCCAAGACACATCCTCATTACAATGACAAATCCCACAGATGGAGATAGAATACTGAATGCAGCAAGATCAAAAAGGGAAATTACTTTCAAAGGAGCATCCCTAAGACTCACCACAGACATGTCACAAGAAACTCTCAAGGCCAAAAGACAATGGTGGGATATTGTGACAAGACTGAATGAAACGAATGCCTCACCAAGAATACTGCACCCAGCCCGACTCACGTTCAGGTTTGAAGGAAGACTACATAGCTTTATGGATAAACGAAAGCTCAGAAAATTCACAAATGATAAACCAGCCTTAAAGGAAAACCTGATAGGTCTACTCTAAGACAAGAGAGACCAACAAACACAGCAAACTTATCTACAAAGATGACATTAAATCCTATGACAATCATCACTCTCAATGTCAATGGATTAAATTCACAAATTAAAAGATACAGAGTGGCAAAATGGGTCAAAAAGATGAATCCAACCTTCTGCTGCCTACAAGAAACACATCTGAATAGTCAGAACAAACATAGACTCAAAATCAAAGATTGGAAGAAAATCATTTAAGCAAACAACACCCGCAAAAAAGCTGGGTGGCCATATTAATATCTGATGACACCAACTTTATACTCAGAAAAGTGGTAAGGGACAAAGATGGACACTGGGGCCTTGGAGATAGCATGGAGGTAAGGCGTTTGCCTTTCATGCAAAAGGTCATCGGTTCGAATCCCGGTGCCCCATATGGTCTCCTGTGCCTGCCAGGAGCAATTTCTGAGCATGGAACCAGGAGTAACCCCTGAGCACTGCCGGGTGTGACCCAAAAACCAACAACAAAAAAAAAGATGGACACTATGTTCTAATCAAGGTATATGTGCAACAGGAAGAAATTAGAATATGAAACATATATACACCCAATGAGAGACCAGCAAATTATGTAAAACAATTACTGATGAATCTGAAAGAAGAAATCAATAACACAATAATTGTGGGAGACCTCAACACGGCCTTATCAACACTTGATAGGTCAGCCAGACTGAAACCCAACAAAAACATACTAGTCCTGAAAAGAGTAATGGAAGAAAGAGGACTCGTAGATATATATTGGACACTCCATCCCAAAAATCCTGGATACACATTCTTCTCCAATGTACATGGGTCATTCTCCAGGATAGACTACATGTTGACACATAAAACATACCTCCATAAAATCAAAAGGATAGAAATCTTGCAGGCTACCTTTGCTAGCATAAGGCTCTTAAATTAGCCACACAGAAGAGAAACTTTAATAATTGGAAATTAAACACCCAGCTATTGAACAACCAGTGGGTCCGACATGAAATCAAAAAGGAAATCAAAACTTTCCTGGGAACAAATTCTAATGAAGACACAAACTGCCAGAATCTATGGGACTCAGCAAAAGGGGTCCTGAGAGGAAAATTTATAGCTCTACAAGCACACATCAGGAAGAAAGAGGGGGCATTCCTGAATAACTTAATGACACAGCTCAAAAAATTAGAAAATGACCAACAAAAGGAGCCAAAAATGGAGAGACAGAAGGAACTAACAAAGCTAAAAGCAGAACTCAATGAAGTAGAAAACCGAAAAACAATCCGAAAGATCAACGAAAGCAGAAGTTGGTTTTTTGAAAAAATAAACAAGATTGATAGGCCACTGGCAAAACTCACAAAGAAAGAGAGAGAAAAAATCTGATAACCCTTATTAAAAATGAAAAGGGAGATCACGACAGGTATTGCAGAGATCCAAATGGTAATCAGAGAGTATTTTGAGAAATATTATGCTACTAAACATGAGAACCTAGAAGAAATGGAAAAATTCTTGGACACTTATAACCTTCCACATTTAAGTAAGGAAGATGTAAAATATCTAAACACCCCCATCACCACTGAGGAAATTGAAAGTGTAATCAAACATCTATCCAAAAAGTAAAGTCCAGGTTCAGATGGATTTCCTAATGAATTTTTTTCAAATCTTTCAAGAGGAGCTACTACCAATTCTAGCCAGGCTCTTCCATGAAATTGAAAAAACGGGAACACTCCCAAACAACTTTTATGAAGCCAATGTCACCTTGATACCAAAACCGGACAGAGATGCTGCCAAAATAGTAAATTACAGACCAATATCCCTTATGAACGCTGATGCAAAGATCTTCAACAAAGTACTGGCAAATAGGATCCAATGCATCATCAAGAAGATCATACATTACGACGAAGTAGGTTTCATCCCAGGAATTCAAGGATGGTTTAACATCTGTAAATCTATCAACATCATACACAACATCAACATGAAGAAAAATAAAAATCACCTGATCATATCAATAGACGCAGAAAAAGCATTTGATAAGGTCCAACATCCATTCTTGATCAAAACTCTCAGCAAGATGGGAATGGAAGGAACCTTTCTCAATCTAGTTGAAGCCATCTACCACAAGCCAATGGGAAATATTATCCTCAATGGAGAAAAACTAAAAGCCTTTCCTCTAAATTCTGGTACAAGACAAGGCTGTCCACTCTCACCACTCTTCTTCAACATAGTACTGGAAGTTCTTGCTATAGCAATCAGGCAAGAAAAGGATATCAAGGGAATCCAAATAGGAAAGGAAGAAGTCAAGCTCTCACTGTTTGCAGAAGACACTTACAAAATCCTAAAGAATCTACCAGAAAGCTTCTAGAAACAATAGACTCATATAGCAAGGTGGCAGGCTACAAAATTAACACACAGAAATCAATGGCCATTTTATACACCAATAATGATAGGGAAGAGACGGAAGTCAAGAAAGCAATCCCATTCATAATAGTGCCACACAAACTCAAATATCTTGGAGTCAACTTGACCAAAGATACGAAGGACCTATACAAAGAAAACTATAAAGCCCTGCTCCAAGAAATAAGAGAGGACACATGGAAATGGAAACATATAGCCTGCTGATGAATTGGAAGAATTAACAACATTAAAATGGCAATACTCCCAAAGCATTTTACAGATTTAATGTGATTCCCTTACAAATACCCATGACATTCTTCAAACAGGTGGATCAAACACTTATAAAGTTCTGGAACAATAAACACCCTTGAATAGCTAAAGCTCTCCTAGGGAAAAGGAAAATGGGAGGCATTACTTTCCCCAACTTTAAACTGTACTGCAAAGCAATGGTTATCAAAATAGCATGGTATTGGAATAAAGACAGACCCTCAGATCAGTGGAATAGGCTTGGGTTCTCAGACATTGTCCCCCAAACATACAATCACCTAATTTTTGACAAAGGAGCTAAAATCTTACGTGGAGCAGGGAAAACCTCTTCAACAAGTGGTGCTGGCAGAACTGGTTAGCCACTTGCAAAAAAGCGAACATAGACCCCCAGTTAACATCATGTACGAAGGTAAAATCCAAATGGATTGAAGACCTTGATATCAGACCTGATACCATAAGGTATATAGAACAACAAGTCGGTAAAACACTCCATGACATTGAGACTAATGGCATCTTCAAGGAGGAAACTGCACTTTCCAAACAAGTGGAAGCAGAGATCAACAGAAGGGAATACATTAAATTGAGAAACTTCTGCACCTCAAAAGAAATAGTGTCCAGGATACAAGAGTCACCCACCAAGTGGGAGAAACTATTCACCCAACATCAATCAGACAAGGGGCTAATATCCAAAATATACAGGGCACTGACAGAACTTTACAAGAAAAAGACATTTAACCCCATCAAAAAATGGGGAGAAGAAATGAACAGACACTTTGATAAAAAAGAAATACAAATGGCCAAAAGGCACATGAAAAAATGCTCCTCGTCACTAATCATCAGGGAGATGCAAATCAAAACAACGATGAGATACCATCTCACACCACAGAGATTGGCGACATCACAAAGAATGAAAATAATCAGTGCTAGCAGGAATGTGGAGAGAAAGGAACTCTAATCCACAGCTGGTAGAAATGCTGTCTCTATGGAAAGCGATATGGAGATTCCTCCAAAATCTGGAAATTGAGCTCCCATTCGACCTAGCTATTCCACTCCTAGGGATATACCCTAAGAACACAAAAATTAATACAAAAACCCCTTCCTCACACCTATATTTGTTGCAGCACTAATTCACAATAGCCAGGCTCTGGAAACAACCAAGATGCCCTTTAATAGACAAATGGCTAAAGAAACTGTGGTACATTTACACAATGGAATTATGCAGCTGTCAGGAGAGATGAAGTCATGAAGTTTTCCTATGCATGGGTGTACGTGGAATCTACCATGCTGAGTGAAAAAAATAAGAGGGGAGAGAGAGACGCAGAATAGTCTCACTTATCTATGGGTTTTAAAGAAAATAAAAGTCATTTTTGCAACAATGAACAGAGTCAATGAGAGAAGGCTGGAACTCCCAGTTCACTCCATGAAGCTCACCACAAAGAGTGGTGAGTGCAGTTATAAAAATAACTACACAGAAAACTACCATAATCACGTGAATGAATGAGAGAACTGGAAAGCCTGTCTGGAGTACAGGTGTGGGTGGAGTGGGAGGGAGGCAGACTTGGGACATTGCTGGTGGGAAGGTTGCTCTGGTAAAGGAGGTGTTCTTTACATGACC
>PVKC010043752.1:0-11699 GCA_004027635.1 Crocidura indochinensis | reverse complement strand
GTGCTTGTGAATTACCTGTTGCTTGTTTTATTGTATAATTACAGATCCTTCACCTTCCTGATCGACTAGACTCTTAGTTCATATTTCTACATGCATCATGTGCACCCCTGTTATACCAGGTCTTTCTATTGTCCTTGAGTACTGAACTGTTTTTGAACCAAAATACTGGAATTAAACATCAGATGACTTGAAACCTTTAAAGGACCCATGCATGCTATTACATGGTTTCCCCCCTTTTTTGTCTCTAATCTTAAATTTATAATATATTAAATAGTGGCCAACCAGATTGAGATCATCAGAGCATAAGAGTCTTTTATGTTTGATTCTTTAAAGAATCAGTTTAAAAATTTTTTTGTCCCAATGCCACCTTGTTTTATAATCATGAGACCATCAAATTCCTTAGTGACTGATTTGCCTTTTTATAACAACAACGGTCAGGAAAAGATTAGAAAATTGGGTCTAGATTCTGCTATGATTGATTATATGAGCTGACAGTTTCTTTAATGTTTAAAAATTTTCATCATAGAATTTACTTTAAGATAATGTGAAGGAGGGGCCGGGCGGTGGTGCTGGAGGTAAGGTGCCTGCACTAACCTAGGACGGACCACGGTTCGATCCCCCGGTTCCCCATATGGTCCCCTGTGACTGCCAGGAGCGACTTCTGAGCGAATAACCAGGAGTAACCCCTGAGCGTCAACGGGTGTGGCCCAAAAAACAAAAACAAAACAAAGATAATGTGAAGGAAGATCAAGGACATAAGTAGTGTCAGCACCTACTAAATTTCTAAGGTTCCAGCTAAGTAATATTTCAGCAGGAGGTCATTTGCCTTGTACTCAACCAACTTGGGCTCTATCCTCAACATCCCATATTGTCCCATCGTATAGTGATAACCCCTGGCAAAGCTAAGAGTAACCTCTGAGCATCATTGGATGTAGCCACATTATAAAAAAAAAAGTTTGTAAGGTCCTTGGTTCCTTTGACACCAAGAAAATAAAGTGAAGAAAGTGAAGGAAACCAAATATGTTACCTCGATGGGAGCGTTGTAAAGATTATAAAGACTCAGATTTTTTCTGTACTTTGTCACTATCCATTAAGTAGGCAGTGTGAATAATACAGGATTTCTGTTGTTGTTGCCACATTTATTAATATTTCCCACTCGTTCACTTATTGAGTAGCCTTAAGCAGATTATAATATGACACAGATATTATGAATTAGCATTGGACATAGTTTATCCTTTTTAATTTTCTTACTTCCCATTTAAGAGAGCCTTGTCATGCCGCTGTATATAAGTTTATAGGTGTTGTCCATACAAATTCTTGTAACAAGACTCATTTAATAAGCAGTGTTTTGTTTGACCATTAAATACAAAAGTTTTATCTGGGGCAGGAGACATAGTACAGCCAGTGTGGTGCTTGCGTTGTATATGACTGACCTGGGTTTAATCTCTGGCCTCCTATATGGTCCCCAACACCTCCAGATGTAATTTCTGAGTGCAGAATCCAGGAATGAGCTCTGAACATCACCTGGTGTGATCCAAAAACCCAGAGAAGGAAAAAAAGTATGAGATTCCTTGCAGTTGTACTTCTTAACAGATTTCTAGTGTTACTGAGTTGATAATAGCAACATAATTTGACACATAGCATCTTAAAAACCTTAAAATGATCCATTACAAGAGTTACTTTGAAATACTTTCTAATAGGAAAAATTTGATTCACATGCCTGGGCTTTTCTTTTTTTCTTCTTTTTTTTTGGGGGGGGGGGTCACATCCGGCAGTGCTCAGGGGTTACACCTGGCTCCATGCTCAGAAATTGCTCCTGGCAGGCATGGGGGACAATATGGGGCACAGGTTCCGTTTGCATGACCGTTTGCATGAAAGGCAAACGCCTTACCTCCATGTTATCTCCCGGGCCCCGCCTGGGCTTTTCTTAAATGAGCTCTTAGAATATGGTTGATTATGAAGAATACTTCTCTTTACCACTGCTGGTTAATTTTAAATTTTTAAATTCTCCAGCCCAGATGAGCCAATGACAAATCTGGAATTTAAGATATCTGCCTCCTTAAAGCAAGCACTTGACAAGCTTAAACTGTCATCAGGGAATGAAGAAGAGAAGAAAGGTAAGTCATTGTTTTTTCTTTGGTTCAATTAACCAGTCATTGAAAAGAGAGCAAATGGGCCAAAGAGATAGTAAAGCAGGAAGGGGGCTTGCCTTGCACCTGGGTGGTCTGGGTTTGACCCCCCTAGCACCCTCCTTATTAACTGAGCTCTACCACCCTTAGCACAGCCAGGTTTCACCTTAAAAAAACAAGGGGATATGGACATGAAAAAATAAAAATGTATCTCATTATTTTGGGTAGGTATGTTTGGGGATAGCACAGTAACTTAATGACTAGGTAACCCCCTTTTCAAAACACAAAGTCACTTAGTTTTACTTGGGGCCTGGAGCTTCTGCCAGTGGTGGTTGATGGGGGTTGCAAGTGCTAGGGAATTGTTTTTAATGGCATGACAAAAAATGTTCTAATGTTTTTAAATTAAAATTTTTAATTATTATTGTTTCAGAAGAAGACAGTGATGAAGTTAAGGTTGGGACTTCATGCAAAAATGCAGGGTGTTCAAAGGTAAGGATTTATTTGTGTGCTGCATCATGAAAGCAGGTTTTCTGTTTTGTTTTGTTTTTTAATTTAAGGGGAAACAGTCTACTGATGTATATTCAAAAAGTTTTGGGGTGTCTGTTGTCTCGAAAACTTTGTCATTACCCATGGCTGTGAAGTTGAGTAACCGGATAGATCCTTTTTGGGCACACATGAGTGTTTGAGTCTCAGTCAGGCAGCATTTACTAAGAACAGACTGATAGCACAGCAGGGAGAGCATTTGCCTCGCATGTGGCCAAGCTGGATTTAAGAGTTTAGGGGTTTAAGTTTAAAAGCTGCAGATATTGAAAGCAGAGAAATGAACTAGAGCTTTTCATTACAGTGTAGTCCCTGTGCCCTAACAGTGAGTTTGAGGGTCTTCTTATGTACTTAGGATGTCTGGGATAAGTGTGTGTTTTGTACCATGTTATCCGAGCATTTTTATAGTTCATAGATGCATAGTGACCAATGTGACACATGTTTTTGTGGTAACTGAGATTTGTAGCTGCTTTCTTTTTTCTTTCCTCATCTAGACATATCAGGGTCTACAGAGTCTTGAAGAAGCTTGTGTGTATCACTCTGGAGTCCCTATTTTTCACGAAGGGTAATTTATGCATGGCTATGATGTAAAGTAGAGGTTAGAAAAGCTGCTTCGCAATATCTTTGGGGATTATTTACCACATAACATTCTTAAGCATTTTACATTCTTGACATAATTTTGATGGCCACCTTTTTGGGGGGGACCCATCCTAGGGTGCTCCGGATTTATTCCCGTCTCTGTCCTCAAGGTATCACATCTGGTGTGGCTTTGGGGAGCCTGTGGAGTACCAGGGGTCCAACCTAGGTTGACCACATGCGAAACAAGTGGCTCAGTTTGTATACTGTTTTTTGGCATAGGGTTTGGTGACGAAACTGAAACAG
Source organism: Crocidura indochinensis (assembly GCA_004027635.1). NCBI lineage: Eukaryota > Metazoa > Chordata > Mammalia > Eulipotyphla > Soricidae > Crocidura > Crocidura indochinensis. The sequence continues at coordinate 8,148 of PVKC010043752.1, read as the reverse complement.
TGATTATTAGTTGAGGATTTTGGAGAGAGTACAATAAATAGCGCACTTGTCTTGTACATCACTGACCCGGGCTTGATCTCTGGCACTCTGTACTCTCCTCTGAGCCCCATCAGGAGTGAGTTAAGGTTATCATTAAGGCTGTTGTTGTGTGAACATTTTGCTTTTTCGTCCGTCTACGTACATACAGTTTTGGGAGGGTTTGAGGCTACTCACACTTGGTATTACTCAGAGGCTCCTCCTTGGTACTCCAGGCTTGGTGCTTAGCCTTCCTGGCTTCCTGCATGCTCAGCCTAGCGATCTCTCCTCTCCCTGGCAGTGTCATCCTGGGAGCCACCCAAGGCATAATCCTTCACTGTGTGATCCAGGGAATTAAGCTGGAGGCTCCCCAGGTAACGGCATGTACGCCAGCCCTTGGAGCTATTTCCTGTCCCTGTGTTTTTTCTGAAGCACTGCCCTGTGCCTTGCAGGGTGTTTTCTTTTTTTTTTTTTTTTTTTTTTTTTTTTTTTTTTTTTTTGGTTTTTGGGCCACACCCAGTGACGCTCAGGGGTTACTCCTGGCTATGCGCTCAGAAGTCGCTCCTGGCAGGCACGGGGGACCATATGGGAACCGGGGGATCGAACCGTGGTCCGTCCAAGGCTAGTGCGGTAAGGCAGGCACCTTACCTGCAGCGCCACCGCCCGGCCCCGCAGGGTGTTTTCAATGTTTGCCTTGAGCTGCTGAGAACCCCAGTGTGGGAACCAAGGAAACCCTTTCAGGCCCTCCCCAAAGCCTGTCCTCACCACTGTGCTGTAGGGAGGCGGGATCATGGTCCTGTTCAAACCTCCCCTGCCATACTCTTAAGGACCCAGACCTGAAGTTTTTAGTTTGCCTATTCTCCCTGGGTTAGTAAATGTGAGGGCTCATTTTTTACCATATTGCTGTGTCAGCTTCGTGGATCTGTCATTGTAAAGCAGTTTTGGCATTTTGTAGTGGTTTATGAGCTTCTTAACTTAGGAGTGCCAGAATTACTCTAAGTCATAGCTTTCTTGCTTAAAATTTAGTCGTTTTGATGTTTAACTATATAGCTAGTAACGTGGACGCTTGTAAGATGCTCAAGTAGCAGTTATTTTATAAAATCCTATTTCTGAACTTGATTGGCTTTGAGACTTCTGAAATTTTCTTTACTAATTTACAGGATGAAATACTGGAGCTGTTGTAGAAGAAAAACTTCTGATTTTAATACATTTTTGGCGCAGGAGGGCTGTACCACAGGAAAGCACGTGTGGACTAAAAAGGATTCTGTAAGTAGCCTTTTCTGAATCGCTTGCATCCGAGTCCTTTTTTAAAAATCTCCGCTGTATTCTCATGGAATGAGAAAAGGCTTTTCTCCCTGCAAGCTTTGGATGTGCTGTCAGGTTGCAGTCTGAGTCTGCTCTAGGGAACCCACATGAGCATGCATGTACCAGAACATTAGTTTTTGTGAAGTGTGTGAACCTGCCCAATTCCCAAGCATCCTTTTTGTTTTTACAAACAATTTTCTGCATCTTAGGTACTTATTATTTTGCTCTTTTGTAAAGGGGTTCACACCTTGGAGTTTTGTCGCTGTATAACTTTGCTCGGTCCTCACAGGCAGACCTACAGACACTGTGATGAGCAAAGGGGAGGATTGCAATTTGTGGCGGTGGGTGGTCTTTAGTGCTTTGCAACGGAGAATTGGTCAACAACATAAGCAAAGGCCAGTTCCTTTTTCTCTGGACACCCACCCCCTTAGAAGACTTGAGGCTATGCCAATTTTTCTTCAGAATCCCTTTAAATAGTTGGAAGGCAAGCAGCTATGCATCGTTATAAGGTAAATTTTATATTGTCTGTGTGATTTAGAATCAGTTATTAAGAGGGAGGGGTCTGTGCATGCTCAGCAGTGCACAGGGATTACTCCTAACTCTGCTCAGGGACCATATGAGTTACAGGGATTGAACTTGGGTCAAAGCATGTGCCCTGGCCACTGTATCATCTCTCTGGCTCCTCCTGTTTTGTCTTGGGACCATACCAGGCTTTCCCAGAGTTTAGTCCTGAGCCTTTTCTTAGGGATAAATGTCTGGGTTGTGCTCTGTGTTATCAGGGATCATAGCTGGGTCAGCCATATGCAGGACAAGCATCTTAACCCTTTACTACCTCTCCAGCCACTATTATCAATCAGATATCTGTGTTCTTGGTCACCAATATCCTCGGTCCTCGATTTATATCTTGCAACTTAAAAAAAAAAAAAAAAACGATTTTTTTACCTTTAAGTAATCTTGTCTACATCTTAGGTATTTATTTTGGTATTTTGTAAATAATGGGGTACAGACCCTTGATTTGGGATTGCTTTATGACTTTGTTCAACCCTTTGTTCTTTTTGGGAGGGAGTTAGAGGTTGGGGTCACACTCTGTAATACTCAGGGGTTACTCCTGGCTCTGCGTTCAGAAATCATTCCTGGCATGCTCAAAGGATCATATGGGATGCTAGGGATCAAATCCAGGTCAGCTGCTTGCCAGCAAATGCCCTATCTGCTGTGCTGCTACTCTGACCTCTTTAAGATCTGCTCTTTTAATTCAGTGTTGGAACTAGAACTGTATTCTTCAAGTGACATTAATTCAACCACCCTAAAATCACCAAGGAATGATTTGTTAGTATAGAGTGAAGCCTCTTTATATATTTTCCAACATTGAAAATTTGGAAAGTGTAGTTTGAAAATCTGCAACTCTTTTGCTGCCGAAGTTTACTGAGCATAACGCTTATGAAGTGTTTTTGTTACTTTTCAGTACATGTAGTTATCAAGTGTTTTGTGTCAAAGCTGGTGTCTCAGGGAAGAAAAATGTGAATGATATGCATTGATTGATATAATTGTATAAAAAATGTAAACATTGCCTTTACAACCGCAGTGTCTCATTTTCCTGAGCTTAGGTTATTATATTATCCCTCGTGGACTGAAAAAGTTACAGATACAGCAATGTATTCACTGTTTAAAAGTAAATATTTCCATCAGAGTAGTCCAAAGGCTAATTTCCTCTCTTCCTCGTATGATACTAGGTGAAGAAAATGACTGTTTTATAGTAGCAGATAATTTTGAGTAGTTACTTTTCCCCACCTTTTGATTTATACAAGGAAACTTATGGGATGAGTTATGGCCCTGTGGATCCCACAAAACCACTAAGTTTCTCACTTCAGAGTGTTTTTTGGGGGTATAGAGAGATGGCTCAGTGGACTGGAGCACATGCTTTGCGTGTAGGCATGCCAGAAACCTGGTCTGCTCTTCGGTACCATGTGATCCCTTAGCACCACCAGATGTTACCCCTGTGCACTGAGCACTGTGGTGCCTTTTCTAAAAATGCTCAAAAAAAGCAGTCGATTTGGCAAATGTAGTAGAGCTAAAGCTATTCTTTAGTATATGTGAATCATTTGGTCCTCAACAGAAAAAAAAGTTAAATGAAATAAGTATGTTCTCACATCATAAAACTTTTTTTTTGGTAGGAGTGTTCCTCCCAAGAGCATTCAGGTGGCTGGCAGGTGGGGCTTGGAGGCAGTCCCAGCAGGAAAGCAGGCCAAACCCCAATGCTTGGTGTCTCCAGGTTATAGTCAGCGGTGCTGAGTATGGGAGAGGCCATCAGATGGGTGGGTGTCAGGGACTGAACTCAGGTCCTTGCACATGCAAGGTGTGCACCCCTGTCAGCTGAATGATCTCCCCAATTCCAGACAAACATTCTTCATTTGCATGATCATTATTTAAATTTCTATATCAAAAGTATGGAAGTTGTATGCCCTTCAAAATCTTTTTTCTTTTCCAAAATTCTTAGTTAAATTGTAGTGATGTTTTTTTCCTCAGTTGGAGGTCTGATGCCTTTCTGTGACATTTTGAAAGTTTAAATCAGATTACTTTGTATATTACAGGGGAAAAAAGTGGTTCCATGTAGACACGACTGGCATCAGACTGGAGGTGAAGTCACCATTTCAGTATATGCTAAAAATTCTCTTCCAGAACTTAGTCAAGTAGAAGCCAATAGCACATTGGTAAGTACAATGCATACACCTGAAAAATATAGGTACTGTAGATAGTTCCGTGGGTAAACTGCTTTTCATGTCTGTGGTGATCTGTATTCAACTCCCGGCACTGCATAGGTTGGTCCCCACCGTCCCAACCAGACCAGGAGATAAATCTCCTGACACTTAATCTCTTCTCTCTATTTTACAGTTAAATGTACATATTGTATTTGAAGGCGAGAAGGAATTTCATCAAAATGTGAAATTATGGGGCGTAAGTATTACAGAATCATGTCCACCATTTGTACAGAAAGGCATTGATGAAAGTAGGTCTGTATCTATAACATTGGACTGAAAATTTGGAAGCTAGATATGAGAATGATTGTAGTAGTGGCTGGAGGTTCAGTACAGCAGTTAAGCCCTTGCCTTCCACGGTGACCCATGGAATCAACCATGGGTTGATTCCTGGCACACTCTAGAGTTCTCCCGAGCCCTGCCAGACGCTCAGAGCCAGGAGCAAACCCTGAGCACCCTGGATACAGGGTTGTATCCAAAATAAAGCAGCCACCCTATTTACCCTCTTTTTGTTCTATTCTAGGTGATTGATGTCAAGCGAAGTTACGTAACTATGACTGCTACAAAGATTGAGATCACCATGAGGAAAGCTGAGCCCATGCAGTGGGCAAACCTTGAACTTCCTCCAGCCAAGAAGAGTGAAAAACCAGAAGATCTAACCCAATGAGTAGCATGTTATTGCTTATTTCAGAATCCTTAGAATACGGTGAAGTAGCTCGCTGCTGTTCCCTACTTTTGTTGTCGAATCTGGCGTTTCAGGGTCAACACAAAGTTCTTTCAAACCAAAGTCAGACTCCCACTCTTACTCTGCTCATTATTGCGTATTCACTTTTTTCTCTCCAATAGAAATACAGTTGTGTCCTGTACTTGAAGAAGCTACAAAATGGCTCATAAACAGTTACAGTATTTCATAGTACAATTAGCAGAGAAGCATAAATGAAAATATGTTTTGTACCTGTTTCCCTTATCCCACAGTAAAGCGGAAAAACTATAAAATTTTAAATTTGTATGTAATGGGTTTGCATTCCTATAATACTTGAAAATCTTTAAGTGAAGATGAAACTCTGGACGGTTCCTTTTTCTTGGAGAATTAATTCTGAGGTAGTGTAGAACGTATTTAAGGAAAAATAGGCATTAACCAATTAGAATTTGCTTTCAGGAATGAATTTTAAAAATACATCAGTTCCTCTATGGTAGAGCATATACACCTTGTGTTTGTGAGTCCCTGTGTCTGGTTTCCCATCCCAGAAATCCAAAAGAAAAGCAAAAGAAAAAACATACCTCACACACGCCTCAACATTGCAATTTAAGAGTGTAGGAGACCCATGTGCAGAGAGATCCATTTGATCCAATTTACCACTTTTGTAAAACTAAGCAATAATGTTCAACATCTTTTTGTGAGTGTTTCCATGAATGGCGTTATGAGTAGATGACATCCAATTTATAAACTACACCTTCCCTAAGTCTTTTGTCGCTTATTAAGAGGATCTATCTATGGGAACCTCCCTGGGGGGATAAAAATGAAGTTTAAGTTTACGAAAGATTGTGGGAATAAATTAGTTTAGAAAAAAATAAATATTTCAGCTTTGCATTGCAACAACTATGTTTTCCATGTCCGATAATATATAGCTTCATTCTTTTGGATTTTTTAAAAGATGTTTTGAAAATTTAGATGATAGTTTTTTGATTACTGTATACTTTATAAAACTATTATAACTATCATAGAATTATTTATGCATTTGAACCCAAGGAAGGACAGGTGAATCTTTAGTAATTCAGTTGAGCTCACAAAGTAAACTAAAATGAATAAATGTTATGAAGACCATAAACTGATAAAGCATATACATTTGGATATGAGTTATGCTTCTATAAATTAAAATTACTATTTCCCAAGTCATTTGAGTGTTTTTTTCCTTGGAATTAATGGTACACTATTAAAAATCTTGGGCCTATTAGGCAGTACAGTGGGCAGAGGGTTAAGCTCTGTAGCATGATGTTGACTCAGGTTCAATCCCCGGCACCCCATATGGTCCCCCAGCATAACCAGGAGTGGTCGATCATTGAGCACACTTAGTTTTATCCCAACACGGTCGCTGGAATCTGAATTTTCCCTCCTGGAATCTGGCTGCCCATACTGTCATATGACTGTTAGGAAGTTTAGCTGTGAGATAAACACATTAAACTACCTAAATCAAAATTTAAAACATTTTAAAAAACAGTGGCGCAGCAGTAGGGCATTTGCCTTGCATGCGGCTGACCCAGGACAGAAAGCTGTTCAATGTCCCATATGGTCTCCCAAGCCAGGAGTGATTTCTGAGTGCAGAGCATCAATGGTGTGGACCAAAAATCAAAAAAATATAAATGAAAAATAAACTACCCAAATCAGCCCAGCCTGTATGAGTTTCTAGCACTCGGGGTTTTGTCTACATTGTAAAAGTCATTTTCGCAGGCCTGAGTGATAGATCAAGGCATTTTTCTTGTACGTGGCCATCCTACGTTCTATATCACCCATCCCTGAACATTCCCAGATTCTGCGCCCCCTTGCATAAAAGTTATAACTGAGGAATGTTTCATTTTGAGGTTGAGATTAAGCCACTTACTTATTGGAAAGACTGATGCTCTAATTGATTTAAGATTAATTTTTAAGCAGGCTGTCTAGTCCTAAAGTTTTGCACTATTGAGTTTTTTCTAATCCAGTGTATTTGTTTCCCAATTTCTTCATTGTCCAGAGAAAAAATACTGAGTTAGAAAGATGCTCATGCTTCAGTTAGAAGACAAAAGTTTGTTTTGGGGCCACACCCAGTGATGCTCAGGTTTCACTCTTAGCAGGCTTGGGGATCCAAGGAGCCAACTTTGGTCTGCCTTGTATAAGGCAAATGCTGTACCCATTGTCCTATCACTAATCCCAAAAAAGAGAAAGTACACTGGGAAGTCAGAAAAATTTGAGGAGGAAAAGAAATAAGTATAGAATTAAATGAAGTCCAGTATGTCTTGTGTGGTTTCTATAGGAAAACCTGGTGTTTGTGTTCCTTAACCCAAAGAAAATTCTGAGGATCCCATTCATTTGTTCCTCATAAAGTTTGTGCTTATTTTTTGTTAAGATGAAGATCTTGCATTTGAAACTTTGACAGTTCATTGAGTATCTTACTTTGATGGGGATCTCTGTCCTGCTGGTTGTCTGCATTCTTCACTCTTTTTCTTTGAGATCAATACTGTGTTCTTTCTTTAGCATTAAAATTACTTTACCTGGGGCTGGAGCAGTGACGTAGGGCGTAAGGTGTCTGCCTTTGTGCGCTCTAGTCTAGGACAGACCTTGGTTTGATACCCCAGTGTCCCATATGGTCCCTTAAGTCAGGGGCAATATCTGAGCTCATAGCCAGGAGTAACCCCTGATTGCCTATTCCAGAAATTTGCTGAATTGGGGAAGGTGAAGGCCCAGCGCTCTACAGTTATGGTGATGGTGAAGTTGGTGAGATGGTGTTAATTTTCCACCGACTCTAGAAAACTAGTGATTCCAGGGAAATATTCCTGGCATTCAGTTTCTCAAGAGATTTCTTCCTCTTGCTATGCTTTCCTCAATATGTTATCAACCGCACTTGTTCCACAACCCTACTTATCACTTTTTTGTTTTTTTGTTTGTTTTTGTTTTGGGTCACACCCAGTATCGCTCAGGTTACTCCTGGTTCTGCACTCAGAAATCGCTCCTGGCAGGCACAGGGGATGACTGCAGGGAGAGTCTTCTCTTTTGGTAATGCCACGGTGTTTCTAGTACCACATGTAAGGATCCCGCCACCCCCAAACAAGTTGTTTTTAAAGTGCCTTCTTGTCATGTTCAGTCCTGGTATCATTGCTCAGGGCACATTGTAGTGTGGGTTTCTGGCTCATGGGTGGAACACATGCAGAACTTCTTGGCCCTGTTAAAAATATAAAGTAAAACCTCTTTGGTAGTCTCAATGAAGAAAACCCAGACAGCACAATCCCTGGAAGTCCTTGAAGTCATCACCCCACCTTTTCCCCTTGAGGGATTTGTTTTGTATTGTTGGTTTTTTGTTTTGGTTTTTTTTTTTTTTTCATT
>PVKC010043751.1:0-11812 GCA_004027635.1 Crocidura indochinensis | reverse complement strand
GTTTACTCTGTTTGTAATATAGATATAATATCATGTTTACAGAATTAAACATATATGTCCTGCATATATAGTTCTAAAACTACTAGCAATTATCCACAATAATAAAAATATATTAAGTATAAAATAAAGATGCTGATACATTCTTCACATGCTTCATTTATCACCCTGCTTTTATAATATTTCCTGCTTTTGGTGGAAAAAAACCTGAGATAGAACCACACCAGGAAGTGTTCAGGGATTGTTCCTTATTCTGTGGTCAGAAGGGAGCTTTGCTATACCTAGAGTATTGGAAATTTGGCATTAGGGATTATATTTGGTATTCGAACCATGGCCAAATTCGTAGTTGCATTTAAGGCAAATCCTTAACTCCTATATTCTCATCAGTCTCTGATTAAAAAAAATTTGTTTTAATGTCTTTTATTGCAATGTTTCTTCTAATATGATCAACTTAAATATGACACTTTGTTTATTAATAATCAAGAATATACCAAGTGATACAGTCACTCCTTATTTTCTTCTCTAAATTTTTGAGATGAAAAATTGCATGTTCCTTTTTCCAGGAAATTTAAGCAAGGCAATACATTTTGAAAATCAATATAAGTCAAGTTGCAGCATATGCTCTTGGGAGAGTTAGGTAGGAATATAAATCAAAGAAATTTAAGTCAGATAAATTAAATATTATTTAAAGAGTTGTACAAATATGTCAGTTATTGTTCCCTGCTAAGGAAATTTCTTTAAGTGCAGTGAACACTTTTATAGCCAAGAAAAATCCATCTTACCAAAGAAAGAAGAGAATCTTCCATTAGTGTAAATTTTTTAAATCTCCTATCTTTATTTTCCTCAATGATTATTTTGAGTTCTACTACTTATTGTTGGAAAATCATGCCTAATATGTTACAAGTTCTATCATGTGCATTTATAAATTCTCCAGAATATCCTTCAAAGGTGAATAAATTTTTCATTTCCTGAAGTTGCATGTTGGAGCTTTGCAGCCCATAAATATTAATAAATTATGCAGGGTCTGCCTTACAGACAAGAGTTTGTAAAGAGTTCCTGAATGTTCTGGAAATATTTTTCCATACATCCAACATGGTTTCACTTATTGATATGTTGTGACATGAACAGAATCTAGTCATTTAATTTTCATTCAAATGGAGTTCAGATTAGACCAAATTTAGGCCTGTCATAAAAATTGTTCCCCAGACATTTACTCTTTATTTTGGAAAAGGTCAGTATATGAAAATTCTTTGAATTTATGTCTCTTTTTCTGATCAAGTTTAGCTGGTACCATATTTAATCCAGTGGATGGCAGACATTTGTATTCAACTCTTAATTTTTTACCTAACACAAATTCTCCTTTGTATCAATTTGTTATGAAATGTGTTTTATTTAACTACACTTATAACAGTATTATTTTGGAATATTTCAGACACACTGGACCATCTGAGGGTTGTGGGATCTTTGTATTCCATTATCCCCAAAAATAGTAAGACTTTTTCAATGATGGATTCCTTTACAGTCAGCAAGGTTACTTTCAAAAAATAAAAATAGACAAAAAAAAACAGCAATGGAAAGTCCAAAGACCAAAAATCAAATTGAGAAATAGCAATATGCATTTTCTATCAAGAGTGAAATACAATTCGGCATCATATTTAATGATTTCAGTATAGCAACCAGTATTTATCATGTGTAAGAAACCCTGACCATAGTGTAAGCTATTCTGTTTCCCTGTGTTTCACACTAATGTAGAACATACACTCACAAGCCAGCTATAAAGAACAACCCAGCCTTCACTTTTTGTTTACTGTATTTAGTTAAGTCAAGTTGAGATGTGTTTATGATCCTTCTGAATGCCAGGAAGACAATTGTATAACTATGGTCAGTATCTACTGATGTAGGCATTCACTTAGTCTTTGACCAAACAATTCCACTGCCAACTATGTGCCTACACAGGTAATTATATAGTTTCATCAAAAACACAAAAATGCTGGCAGTGGTATATTTTAGCAATAACCAAATAAGATCAGTGCAAGGTGCAGCATCAGTAGAATGAATAAGAAAAAAAGGAAAAGTCTTGAAATGGAGTATTACACAGCAAAGAAGATTACCCAAGACAAGATAAGACAATCACACAATAAAAAGCAAAAGAAACCAGATAAAAAGTAGATACTACACAACATAACATTTAAATAAAGCCTACATTCGAATGTGCTGTTCAGAAATCAAACAACAATTTGTTTTTGAAGGAAATAATTACTAAGAAGGCGTAAGAAAAACTTCTGAAATCCTTAGAATATCCTCTGTTCTCATTAAGGTGCTTGTTTCATAAGTTTGTTCATATCTGGGCCCTTATGATGTGTCCACTTTCTGTATATCTGTCACACACTGACAAATCTTAAAAAAAAATAAAGCCTAAAAAAAAAGTTCAAAGCAGGCAAAGCATAGAAAAATGGACATTCCCATAACTGGTAGTCAGTTCATCTTCAAAGCAGGAACTCAATTGAGTTCAATGAATTATCAGAAAGGAAAAAAAAATACCTACCTTTCATGTCACTTGTTTGAAATTGCCTAAGAGATTGATTTTATCTGCTTTTATATGTGCTGTGGGTAGAATGGAGTAGAACTGTGATTGAGTTGTACCCACACTTAGAAACAGAATGGCACCCCAGATCATTATGGTTGGTGGACTAACATCTTTTGGAGGAAATTTCACTAACTAACCTTCTGCACTGGGACTGATATGTCCTCGCTGAGCAAGCAAGAAAATAAAGATAGATCAAAGCCTTTTGAATTCCATCCTCTGCTTCCTTCCTGAAAAGTCACTTGTTCCTGATGAATCAGAAGAATGAGGAAGTCACAGCACTATGGTGTGATTATTTTTTTTTTTACTATTACAGGGTACTTTTCTAGATGTGTTACAATTGTAGTATTTACCAAGAGCTCTTCAAGCCCATCAGGATCTGACAGAGTCTGCCTGCCCTGGGACAGGGCATTGAAATGACACAACAGCCTCCACCTCCTTTATCGAGTGGGTTTTTGATCTCCTTAAAATGTTTTGAAGGTGCAAAATTAGCAATAATTCAACTTCTGATGGAATCTGAAACTTGATGTTGGTGGATCCTTTTCTCTTCTATGCACTGTCCCCTCACACACACAATGATTTTAATTGGGAAGAGATCAAGAAAACCGGGGGTGGTGGGGGGGGATGGGCGGTGGCGCTGCAGGTAAGGTGCCTGCCTTGCCTGCGCTAACCTAGGACGGACTGCGGTTCGATCCCCCGGTTCCCCATATGGTCCCCCGTGCCTGCCAGGAGCAACTTCTGAGCGAATAGCCAGGAGTAACCCCTGAGCGTCACCGGGTATGGCCCAAAAACCAAAAAAAAAAAAAAAAAAAAGCAACCACTAGTTTCAAAGTATATTTGTGTATTTGATGGGATCTTTTAGGCATGAAAAAGAATCAAGCCACACATTCCTAGGCACACTTGCACACGCCTGTCCTTTTGAAGATCGCCTATGCCCAGGAAGCCATGTGACTCCTGGGTTTCTAGCTAAGGAAAATTTCTCCCACGTTTCCATCACTAGCACATGCAGGGGAGAAAGTTGGTGACCAGAGTCACTGAATCTAAGCACCCAAAATCTGAGTGTCAAGGAAAAAGGTTCAAATCTAGAACATGGCATTACCTTGCCGAAGCATCCAAGTTGTAGTTTTGTTAGCTATGAAATTTAGTCCACATGCAAGGGTAATGTGTCTTCATGCACTCCTCCACTGAGTGAATTCCGCAAATGTTGAACTGAACTTCTCCACTGGATCAGTTCAAACCTTCTCTACAATCATCATGGTAGGCAGATATATTTTTGTAAAAACTTAGTGCCTCTTAGTCCACTGGCTGCACAGGCTAAATTTACTTGTAGTTATCACTACAAGTCCTCTGCTATTGCCCAGTATCAAGGATATATAGAGGAACATAAAAAGACTCATGCATAAATAGGAAAATACATCCAAGATTTAAGTTGTACTTTAAATATGGAAATTTATCAAGTGGAAACTATATACACAATAGATATAAAGGAGGATGTATGTTCAAAGCATATTAAATACACCCAAGAAATCTTTGTCTTCTAACTTTCAAAGGTTTGTTCATCATACCTTGATTCTTTGTTTTTCTCATCAGACATTGAAGTTCAGAAACAACACACAAAGAAGTTTTTTTTATTATTTTGAAAATGATGGAACCCTGGTAGATACTTATATCTAATTTTACACTGAACAAATGTAGAACAATTGAGAATTTAAAAGTATCTCTTAAGACTTTAATTGACACGATTTCTAGTGTTTCTATTTCTAGTTACTAATGAGAAAGATATAAAAGAATAAAGTCTTAGGGGCTGGGTGGTGGCGCTGGAGGTAAGGTGCCTGCCTTGCCTGCGCTAACCTAGGACGGACTGCAGTGCGATCCCCTGGTTCCCCATATGGTCCCCCATGCCTGCCAGGAGTGACTTCTGAGCGAATAGCCAGGAGTAACCCCTGAGCATCACCGGGTGTGGCCCAAAAACAAAACAAAAAACAAAACAAACAAAGAATAAAGTCTTGTTTATTCTATAGGCAAGTTGTTCCTCATATTTCTGATCCAGTTTTGAGTTCCTGAAGATAAGAATTCACAGACTAAAACAAAAATGGAGGAAAATGTCAAGATACACCTATAGAAATTTTATGTATTGAAACTAATTGGATTTTTATTAATTAGGGAAAATATTGGCCTCATTTTGATAGACATATTTCATAGATCTCAGACTCCATAATTTTACTCATAATTCAACTGAGTTTTGAATTGCAGTTTCTATAGTCTTGTTCTAGGGACATATTGATGTCTTTGAAGGTCTGCTATAGAGAAATCTACTATACTTTATAGAACTGGCATCCTTCTGGATCTTACTAAAATTTAATGTTAAGAGACATTGTGTGAGCAAAAAACCTGTATAGAAAGTTGAATTCTAGGGGCTCGGGAGATAGCATGGAGGTAAGGTGTTTGCCTTTCATGCAGAAGGTCATCGGTTCAAATCCCGGTGCCCCATATGGTCCCCCATGCCTGCCAGGAGCAATTTCTGAGCATGGAGCCAGGAGTAACCTCTGAGCATGGCCGGGTGTGACCCAAAAACCAAAAAAAAAAAAAAAAAGAAAGTTGAATTCTAGAACACATTTAGGAAACCCTAGTTTCCTAAATAGTTAAAAATAAGAATCAAACTATAATCAACAGATCCTTTATCCTATGCTCTAGTTCTTTCAGCTGATCATCTTACATTATCTCACAAATAGAATGGTCTACTTCCAGGGCTGACAACAAGTTTTAACATACTTCTCATTGTCTAAAATACCAGTACTTTGCCTATGAGGCAACCAGAGTTTGATTCCCAGCATCCCATATAGTTCCTTAAACCTGCAGGGAGTTATTCCTGAGCACAGGGCCAAAGGTAATTCCTGAGTGCCAACAGTATGGTCCCAAAATATGTATATAAAAATAAATACTTTGCCTATCTGAATACTAGTCAAAATCCAAACTTTTTACTAAATACCATGGCAAATATATCCTCTTCCTTCCTGAGCTACTAGCATGTTCTGAGATTCTCTCCATTTTATTGAGAGACTCTCTGTCAAAAGTCTTCAAATTCTTTTGGAATGATCTGCATATCTCCTGCAGGATAAGTTCCTCTGAAGCAAACTGAAGAGATGCCCTCTTCCCCCTGTCTGGGACCCCCATCACCATCTTTTATCCCTTCTGCCACCCCTACATGTCAGGATGCTCACTTCTCAGGCTGCATATCTGGATTCTTGGAGTGGGCATGGCCGAAGACTAATGAGATGAAAGAGTAGAAGGAAATGATGATGAGGCTACTTTGCTTCTTTGGTGAACTATTCAGACTCCTGATCTTGATAACCACAGCACTCCAGAGCCATTCATTTTTCCATCTTTTAGGAGCTTGGTAAGAATGTCCTCAACTTCCCCTCTGAAATAATGCTGAATGGTAATGCTTTCATTTTTGGGCACATATGCTACACCTCTTCTCACAAAGTCTTTAACACAACATGTGAAATACCTCCAATTCTCATTGCTCCAAAAATTGGTCTGAGTGAGTCTTAAGTCCCACCCTAAAACCTTCTAATACACTTGAGCTAGCAGTAATACTCAGTGTCAAACAAATAAAAATAACTGCCAAATGTCATAAAACTAAATCCATTACAATGCTATTGCTCAATTAAGCAAACTTCCAAAAAATCAAATATCAAAGATGAAAACTTTTTTAGTATATTGGGATGTACATACGCTGAAAAATTATGGACATTTTTTCTAGTTATCACTCATCTTGATTTGCAGTGGATACAAGAAATGTATTATAAAACAATGTATTATAAACCAGAGTTTGGTGAAGCCTCCTGGAGCTGGTTAAATCATCAGTATCACTGCTGTTATCTCTAAATTGTCGGGGATCTTTTATCTCTAATTGCTTACAGATCAACATAGAAACCAATCAATATCTAAAATAGGAAAGAAGCGATAGCTACAAACCAGAACCTAAAACAAGGTTCATGAAGATTCTTCTTCTATGTATTGTGTAGTGAGATTCATCAAGCTTATCAGAGAAATTAGTTTAGCAGCAGGTTTTAGCAAAATTGTTCCAACATTGGAAGTTTTATTAGACATTATTTGGTCTAGTGATTCTCAACACTATTGCAAATCTCTTTTATAATAAACATGCTACAATTCTCCCTTTATTCTACTAAAATCCAAATAGCACAGTCAAATTTAAATAGCTTTTAATGATCTAGCACTAGTTGTCATTTAAATAGATAAGAATAATTACAATAAAATGTACTCTAGTATTTGAGGCCAGATAGTTCCTTGCACTGAGATATACAATGATACTCCCAAATTAAAGAAGGGGTGTTGAAATGGTTACTCAAAGTCATAAGTATCATCACTATGGGTTAATATGACTTTCTCATCTGGGAGACAATATTGCGTTATTTATATAGTTATCTTTGTTTTGTGGTCCTCTGGAGCTATTGTTTGTCCACTTTGTGTTTTGTGCTCAAGAATAGGAGTCAGAAAGGGCCCCTGTGAATACTTCCTACCTAGTAGTAACATGTTATTCTATTTCTCAACTTGCTACCTAACAGATTCCCAGCAAACCCAGTTTCCAACAAACACACTGGCTTCTGAAACTGACTTCTGAAATGAGAATTCAGCCTATTTCTGCTGCAGAAAGCAACCGCACAACTTGGCTGGTTTTTCACAAAACAGCTGTTTTCCATTTCATGGAAATTGACCTGAAAATACTGTGATTTGACAAGTGTCAAACTATAGGTATTGAAGGAAAGTTAGTAGGAATCTCTAAGGCAACACTCCCTACCCCAAACCCAAATTTCCCAGTAGTTCTAGCACCGTTAGGTGGCCATCAAAACAGTCTCTTTACTGCTGGAGAAACTGAGTTTATTTGAGGCTGAATGTGAACAAATCCACTGCCCTTGGGTCATTATATTGGTAGCAAACGACCTGGGAAGGGCAAGTCTCCTTGAGTCTAGGGGGAAGAAAATGTCAGCATGACAGCATCACCAGCGATTGAACTGTGAAATCTGTGTAATAAGACCCGCTGGGCTCCCATGAATGCTGGGTGGTCTGGAAGCCTGTAGACCCTGCCTCAGGCTGCACACGCATAACACAGAGACAGTAGGGACCCCAGGTTCTGCACAGAGCCCAAGAAATAAAATCAAGCTGAAGAGAGAAGTGATTGTGAAAAAAAGTGGAGCATATACCATTGAGAAAATCAATGAAACCAAAATTTGACTTAATTTTATTTATATTCAAGCTTTGAGAAAGATGAGCAACATTGCCAAAGTCCTCATGAGACGGACTTGGGGAGAAAACTCTCTAAGTAAAATCGGGATGAGACAAGAATATCCTGAGACTGCTATTACAGAATGGAAAGATTTAGAATAATATGCTATGAACAGCTTTATCTCAATGATGCCTCCAATTAATTAACACAAATAAATTTCTAGAAAAATTCAAGTTAAGAAAATAAACTCAAGAAGAAGAAAATCAGCTGAATATACCTATAGGGACAAAAATATTTAAATTGTTAAGTATTTTACATCAATAACAAGCCTAGTCCTGGAATACTTCAGTGGTGATTTCTACCAATTTAAATAACAATATCAGCACTTAAGACACTCTTTCAGAGAAAATAGAGTATGATGGAACATTTGCCCACTCATTTTATGTGGCAAGTGTTACCCTGATACCAAAGCAAGATAAGGACAATACAAAAACAAAACTACAGAACACTTATGCCTCACAGGCTAGATGTAAAAGGTCATCAACTAGCTATTAGTCAACTGAGTAGACATAAAGCAAGAGCTTTAAGATGGTACTTTCCCTGAGATAGGATTGGTCCCAAGAATGCAAAGTTGACTTAACATGTAAAAGTTCAATGAGTGTAGCAAAGAATGTGAGTAGGACAGAAAACAAACAATTTAAAATCATCTCAACAAACCTGGGAAAAAGTTTAATAAGTGACTATGCTAAAAAACTAAAAACAGTTTGAAAATAAAATAAATAACATTCTATCTCCTAAACATATTATTTAAAAAAGATTCTAGTTAACACATTTTAAATAGTTGTGCTAAATAAGATCAGAATTCCCTACAGAAAAAAATACACATACAGAGAGAGAGAGAGGGAGAGAGCGAGAGAGAGAGAGAGGGAGAGAGAGAGAGTCAGGCATGCACAGATCTGTAAGAGCAATTCTGTCCACTCTCCAAACAAGTGAAAGCAGAGATTAACAGATGGGAATATATTAAGCTGAGAAGCTTCTGTACCTCGAAGGAAATAGTGCCCAGGATACAAGAGCCACCCACTGAGTGGGAGAAACTATTCACCCAATACCCATCAGATAAGGGGCTAATCTTAAAAATATACAAGACACTGACAGAACTTTACAAGAAAAAAAAATCTAATCCCATCAAAAAATGGGGAGAAAAATGGACAGACATTTTGATAAAGAAGAAATACAAATGGCCAAAAGGTACATGAAAAAATGCCCCACATCACTAATTATCAGGAAGATGCAAGTCAAAACAACTATGAGGTACCACCTCACACCACAAAGACTGGCACACATCACAAAGAATGAGAACAAGCAGTGTTGGCGGGGATGTGGAGAGAAAGGAACTCTTATCCACTGCTGGTGGGAATGCCATCTAGTCCAACCTTTATGGAAAGCAATATGAAGATTCCTCCAAAAATTGGAAATTGAGTTCCACTATGATCCAGCTATACCACTCCTAGGAACACAAATATACAATACAAAAATCCCTTCCTCACACCTATATTCATTGCAGCCTATTTACCATAGCAAGACTCTGGAAACAACCAAGATGCCCATCAACAGATGAATGGCTAAAGAAACTGTGGTACATATACACAATGGTATATTATGCAACCATCAGGAGAGATGAAGTCATGAAATTTTCCTATAAATGGATGAACATGGAATCTATTATGCTGAGTGAAATAAGTCAGAGAGAGAGAGAAAGATGCAGAATAATCTCACTCATCTATGGGTTTTAAGGAAAATGAAAGACATTCTTGTAATAATTTTCAGAGACAAAAGGGAGGAGGGCTGGAAGTTACAGCCCACTTCATGAACTTCACCACAAAGAGTGATGAGTTTAGTTAGAGAAATAACTACATTGCAAACTATCCTAACAATGAGAATGTATGAGGGAAATAGAAAGCCTGTCTTGAGTACAGGTGGGGGCGGGGTGGCGAGGAGGGATATTTGGGACATTGGTGGTGGGAATGTTGCACTAGTGATGGGGGGTGTCCTCTTATACCACAATCTGAAACACAACCACAATCATGTATGTAACCAAGGTGTTTAAATAAAAAATATTATTAAAAAAAAAAGGAATTCTGTCGTCTGAAATCTCAGAAAGGATTTCTACATATATTATATCTTTGAGGAGGAAGGCTTAAGGCTTTAAGAGTAGATGCAGTTGTTTCCAGTATTAACTGGCTGAGGTCCCATCATATTATTGAGCATTTTCTTGGTTACTTAAAGTCAACTGACTGTAGATGTTCATGACATGGATCAATTTCATCCACAATAAAGTTGTATATTTAGCTGGTGACCATGTTGTGTATTTAGTTGGATGACCATGATCCTCAAATCATTCTTTAATAAAACTATAATTTTAGTGTCTTAAAAAAAGAAATGTCCTAATTATTTCAGGGGTGGAGTTTTGCTGCCCCAGATACTGGTTGTCAGTTGTCAGGTGGGGTTGTCTGTGATCATCAGATTCAGCAGCAGGAGTGAGGAGGAAAACAGAAGAGTCTACTGGCTGCAGTTCTTGCGGACTGTCAACAAGAAACTTCCAGGAAGCTCTGAATCTGAGTATTTATAATTACAAGCCTCACCCTATGGCTCGGATGTCTCCAAGCAAGACAGTCTGTTTTTGCAAGGGTACATGCCAGAAAGCCAAAAAAGTATCATCAGTCCTCATCCAGTTGTGCCATGACACATTGCCCTCAGTGAAGACAAGAGAATTACCTAGGTGTGGCAGATTTAGTGGGAAGATGACAAAGCTCACTTGCTCCTGGGTTTCATCTGTAATATGCCAATTTCAAAGTCACTCTTAAATAAATAATCAGTCTTTATTGAATGAAGTGTTAGACTTCCCAAAAGGGGATAGTTGTCGCTGAAGCAGAACAAGTCACTCAAAAGACCTGTCTGGGTATCAGCTGTTTCAGGGGTCCCTCTAATCCATGGTCAGGTAGATAGTCAACCATGGCTAATATCTATCTATTTATTTATTTATTTCCTTTCTTTAGACAGAAAGAGTCTACATTTTTGACTCTTAAAATGCTCTTTCGCTTCCTTAGCCATGATGAACTGTCAGGAGAGGTACAGTTATGATAAAGAAAAAGTGAAAGCCAAAGAGAACAACATCTAGATTTTTTTTCAGCATGGTGCTAGAAAGTAACTGCTTTTGAATGTATAAGTCGTTCAAAAAGAAAACCCCTAATTATGCTCAAAGTGTATTTCATGATAGATGGTTTCCAGTTAGGAACTGAAGGTATGAGAGTTTATGATGGAAGAGTGTAGCTAGATATTAGTGGGAAGAAGCTGATTCTCAAAAATACTGAACATCAGAATTATTGAACTAGCTTTGATTCACCCTCATCTTTTCATTTAATCATAAAGTTTGTCCTTAAAATACAGTAGGAATTAAAGCAATTCTGAAGTGTACTTTGATAATTGTTTTCAGCATTGGCTCTGATGAGTTAAGACTAAGCTTGTCTTTCAAGCAGCTCATTCAACAACTAAGGGTTTTCTCTCCACCACTTCTTCTTGAGTTAGGATTCTGAATAAGAAGGAAATAGGAAAGAGGGAAGTTAGGATTCTGAATAAGAAGGAAATAAAGTAGTCATTTGTGAAGTGCTTAGATGTACACCCTTATCCATAGGCTCACACAACACAGCTAGTATACAAGAGGATTGAATTCTGTGTGTGCCTTCGCGTGCGTATGTGTGTGCTACTATACATTGGGCACTTGTTTATATGATTCTGTATTTGAAGCTAAAACATTTAAAACAATTTAGCAAGGAATATGCTCTAGTATTATGTCAATAATATTTTACAGATAAGCTGATCCTAAGAGGATCTGATTGTCAACTGACAATTTTACTAAAAAGAGGAGAGTTGGGTTCTGAATTTATCCCATTGAATTTGAGAACTTAACTCTTCTTTGTTTG
>PVKC010043750.1:0-11697 GCA_004027635.1 Crocidura indochinensis | reverse complement strand
ACTAATAATGATATGTTTCATGGAAGAAGGGACTAACACAATTGAAAATCATGTGAGAGATAGTTAAAAATTTTGTAGTTTATATAGAGATATATAGTTTTTTATATAGTCTTAAAAATATTAAAATTTTTTTAAAATTTGGAATTAGAATTCAAAGATAGGGCCTTTTCTGCCTGTTCTGTTTTTATTTCTTTTCATCATATTCTCCCAATATGTCTCCTTTCTAATAGAAAGGAAAGATGACAAGGTCATTTCAGCAGGGAATTTTATGCAGATGCACTATTTATGATAGATGTCTAGGGGAGAGTCTACGATTAATGATCATATAGGATCTAGTTCAATATATATATTGAACTATATAGCAAATATATATTGAACTATATATATAGCAATATATTGCTATATATATTATATATAATATATATATAAACATATATATATGTTTATTTTTAATGAGATCTTATTGCAGCAATGTACTACTAAGGGAAATGCAATGGTTGGAGCTCTTAATCTAAGGATAGAATTCAACAGGTCAGTTGTGTATTGTTTGTAACCTTTCAGTTCAATGGCTTTGAAGGTCATGTGAGACAGACATTTATCACCCTGCCAGTAGCAGTTTCTGTTTCCTGGATATACTGACACAATTGGTAGCATTTAAGAATTTTTCTTACCTACCCTTAAATGCTTTTTCTTTTTTCTTTTCTCCAGTAACTATTTTAAGACAGATTTACCATCTC
The DNA here is from genome assembly GCA_004027635.1 of Crocidura indochinensis. NCBI lineage: Eukaryota > Metazoa > Chordata > Mammalia > Eulipotyphla > Soricidae > Crocidura > Crocidura indochinensis. The sequence continues at coordinate 10,960 of PVKC010043750.1, read as the reverse complement.
CATTAGATGGTAGGATGCTTTTGCCTCAACACTTCTCTCTCTCCCAGCTGTGCCTCTTTAGGAATTAGCCAAGAACTCACATAATTGGGAGGATAATTATGCATCAAAAGTGGCAGCAGGAGCAACCACAAAAAATAAGAAACTTAGTCAAGTGAGGTTATTAGACGAGTGTGTTACGAACACCCACTTCTCCCCATCTTCTAATTTCATAGTTAGTTGCCTTTTTTTCTTTTTTCCCCCTCCAGATTCCTTCCACTACAGTCTTTTTTTGCCTGCTCTAAGCTTTTACCTGCCATGATTCTAAAACCTTATTGCACTTTATGAATACCCAGGAGAGCTTTTAAAAAAAAACATACTGCCAGGGCTGTCTCTCTGGAGATTTTTGTTCTATTGGTTCAACACGAGTGTTGGGAACTTTTTAGAAAGCTTTGGAGACATAGTAAGTGAACTTAGTCTTTTATGACAATTCCTTTCCTCTTTTCTGACAAAGATCAGCAGCATATTTCAACTTTTAAGTTACCCATCTTTTATTTTCCATCACTCAGTCCTTCCCTGAAACACCTATTTTTTTAAAAAAAAAGGAAAGCTTCACGAATTTGCATGTCATCCTTGCACAGGGATCATGCTATTCTTCTCTGCTTCGTTCCAATTTTAGTATATGTGCTGCTGAATTGAGCTCCTAAAATATTTCTTATGTCTGTACATTCAAGATACATTGGTTGAATAAGTAGCTAACACTGAGCTAACATGCTAATACAGAAAAATAATGTGAATGAACATGTAGGCAGGGCCTTTAAAGAATCAGTGGGTAAGACAGGTTGACAACCAGCTAGCTCAGTTTATTCCTGGGATTCCCTGAATATTGAACTTTCAGTACTATGCCTGAAAAGTCCTGGACAATAAAACAAAATAATTGTTACCCCTGCCCCAACTTCCTGCCTATATTAACTGGATGTTGGGACCCTCCCACATCTTGAAGGGGGTCTGTGGTTGGTAATTGAAAGTGGCCTGGGGGAAGGGGTGAACGGAGGGAGAGATCTCTCAGCAGAGGGAGAGATCAGAAACAGGACGAATGCAGGAGCAGGAAAGAGGCTGCTTAGTTTAAAGGCGATTTGAGTAAAATGCAAATGGCTGTTAGGGCCTTGTAATAAAGCTGTATTTCTCCTGAAACTTAATCTGACTGCCTATGTTATCCTGAGCCCACAGACCCGCAGGCCAAAGGGGCTACAGGCACTGGGCTGGGCCAAGAAAGGCTTCACCATCCATCCATCCATCCATCCATCCATCCATCCATCCATCCATCCATCCATCAATCCATCCTTGCACCACTAGGACTTTATAACTAAAAATTAATGCAACATTAATTAATAAAATTTTATCCCTGCCAACTTCTAGTTTATAGAAGATTAGGGTCCAAATTGGAACAAAACAGTGTCTATTAAGTTCAATTTGACTTATAAATGTACAATAAAGTATTTAAATATGTTATATGGAACATCATGATTTATAATACTGATAAGGATGGTATTGACATTCCAACACCATCATCCATCTGTGTTCACTTACCTCTAACATTGTATTCATGTTTCCCAACCCCAAACTTTCTTCCTGTGCCCAGTTCTGAAAAGCTCAGTTCTCTAGATTGGTTCTCAATATTGGTTGCCTTTGGTCATTTGTAATTGCTTTACTATATTTATCTGTATAACACATACAAGAACAATCATTTGTACCTGTCTCTCCTCTTTTAACTATATTCAGCATGATAATCTCCAAACCTAGTCATATGGTGGACATTTGAGTGATTTTTATCTTTTCCTATAACAGAGTAGCACTCTAGTTTCATTAACCACATCTGCTCTTGGATAGTTGGGTGGTTTGTAGATTTTTGACTGTTGTGAATAGTGCTGCAGTAAACATAGAATTGCAAACATCTTTTCAGAATAGAGTTTTGGGGTCCTTGAAGTATATTATAAGAAGTACAATTGATGGTTTGGTTTGTATGGAAGCTCAATTCTTTACATTTTGAGAATTGCAATATTTTTTTAGTAAGTTTTGGAGGGTTTTTCCTAAAATGTGTAGCTCTAAAAGAGAAAAATTCTTAATTTACAGTTATAGTTCATTGAATGGAGCAATGCCACTCTCCAGAAAAATACATAGCACACCTAAAATACTCTGTTAACTTGAGAGTTTGAGGCCCGATCTCTTAGAAACAGATATAGCAGGAGAGGGGCACAAGCAATAAATTGATTATTAATTTGTTATAATATTGTTTTTTGGGTTTTTTTTACCACACCCACTGGCATTCAGGGGTTACTCCTGTCTGTGCACTCAGAAATTGCTCCTGGCTCTGGGGACCATATAGGATGCTGGGGATCAAATCCACATTTGTCCTGAGTCAGCTGCGTGCAAGACAAATGCCTCACCGCTGTACTCCCACTCCTGCCCTACTTATGAGATATTTTTACCAAAAATTTCATAAGGCCAGATTTGGGTAATTTGCATCTAAGAGCAGAATCACTTAAAGTCATTATTCCATTAGTGAACTGTGAGCTGGCAGGACAACATGAAGCTGGTAATCGCATGCATAACTACTGAAATGTGTAATTAGTTCAGAAACTTTAATTTTGGTTAATTACCAAAAAACTGCTATTTATAATTCGTGCCATTTTAAATTAAAACTATTGCTAGAATGCATATATGTATATATATGCGATTATTTCACAATTGAAGTCTACCCTTAGTACATTATCTTCATTTTGACTGACAGAACCTATGCTAACACAAGGTGAAGTGGGGTTGGTGTCCTATTCCACTAAAGACTTATATTGAAATACTATTTAATATTATGCAATGCATCTTTTAATTTATGCACTGTAAATTACAAAGTTTTTCATGATTGGGTTTCAGGTAAATAATATTTCAATATTCCCACGCTTATTGTTTCACAAGTGTTCACTTCCTCCACTAATGTTCCCAGTTTCTTTCCAGTTCAAAAACAATAAAAATGAATAGTAAAGTGGATTACAAATTATTCACAGTAGTATTTAGGTACATAGTGACATTGAATCAGGGCCATTCCCACCACCGATGTTCTTCTCCCTCCACCCCTGTTCCCAGCATGCATCCCATATCCCCCTCCTTAACCCCCCTGGCTGCTAGTATAAATGGTTCCTTCTGTGTCTAGCTTGTTGTAGATTGGGTATTAATAAAAAGAATGATAATAAGAGAACTTTCCCTTAGTAACAATCTTGCCATTGCAATGATAGAGGATAATGGTCACTCTGGATGAGGATTGGATGTTGAAAGAACAAAATCATTTGCATGAGACCCTACTAGTCATAGTCTAAAATGTGTTTCTGTGAAATAACTAATGATGTTTTTTCTTTTTTTTTTTCTCAATTCCTCTGTATTTTACTGTTTCTCCATTTTTTGTGTGGGGAGGAGTGGGCCATACTAGAAGTGCTTAAAGTATACTTCTGGCTTTGTGCTGAGAAATTATTCCAGGCAGGCTTGGGGAGGGGCACATACGGGATACCAGGAATAGATTCTGGATGGGCCATATGCAAAACAAACACCCTATATCCATTGTGCTATCACTCTAACCAAGTATTTGACTGTTTCTTGATACCTAAAAAGGGAAATCTAGTGGCTTGCTTTTACCTCTGGTATGTGTCAAAAAGGACATTAAGTATTCTAGAACAATGATTCCAAAGTTTTCAGTGACTTCTTTTGTTGTTGTTGTTGTTGTTGGATTTTTGAGGATGTGCATACCCAGCAGTGTTCTGGGGTTACTCCTGGTTCTGTGCCCAAAAGTCATTCCTGGCAGGCTCTGGTGACCATATAGGATGTCAGGATTCAAACCATCGTTGTGCTGTGCTATCACTCCTGCCTCAAGTTTCCAGAAACTTCTATTTCATTCATATATCCTAGAGATTGTGCTGTGAGAAATGAATCAACGATTGGATACATCAGTCAGATTAGTCTTGAACATGCACATATAACCTTCCTTAACTTATATTTCCTCTGTCATGACATTGTCCTCAAATGCAGGCAGATTCAAAGGAAGAAATTCAGAAATTGGCATATGCATTTATTTTGGGGGGAATACAATATAACCCATTACAAAGTTTATGACCTTATTTGTAAAAACAGACTATGAAAATCTATTTGTGTTATCATTGGAAGACATTTTAGACTTTTATTTAGTGCTTAATCAGGTATAACATAATGATTTTATTTGAATTATACAAATAAATCTGATAGTGCTCTAAGAGTTAAAGATTATAAATATTCTTGTCTTGCTAGTGAGAAAATTGAGATATTGAGATGTTCAGTAGTTTACAGAGCTTAGTTGTAAATTGTAAGTTACAGAGCTTGGTTGTAGACGATCAAAATATAATCGATGCTCTGTTGTCATTACAAATTGAATTGGTAAAATCAGCAACACAGGACGATGGGATTATTTTTTTTTTTGACGATAGGGATAGCATATTAGTCCCCTTATTAGAAGTGGAAATGTTATAGTTTGATATGGAAACTTTATTTATTCATTTACTATTGCTACCATTTTAAATCAGGACTTGGAAAATAGTTGCTTGACTTGATGCTAGTTGCTTTGAATCATTGTTATTTTCTTTGAAAAAAGTAAAGAAAACAAAAAAGGCATTTGTTTAGTTACACTGCAGTTCATTTAACATAATACTGGAAAAACTCACTTTGTTACATGCAGTAGATCTGTGACTATTTTGTTGAACTTGAAAGCTAGTGATTTCTCCATGACTGACTCAAATGAAATGAAGAGATTGAGTGGCTTACCCAAGGCCACCCAGTTCACCGGTAACAGATAGAAAACGAGAATTGGATTCCATTTCTGGTCCACATGTTTGACACCTAACTGGTCCATTTCAGAGTTAAGTGACCTGCTTATAAGAGAGCAAGAAAATGCACATTGCATGTATATGTACATATATATATATTCAATTCTTTATTAGAGTTGCCCCCCAAAGAGAACCTGAACGTATAGCATGTTTTTGGGCAATTTGATATTTATTGAATCGTGTAGAACTAGCTAGAGATGTAGGGTATTAATGATGTTTTTTTTTTTTTTCAGAAGGGCCACACCTGCTTTTTAAAATGAACAAAAATCACTTGCTTTGGGTCTCCATCAACTCTCTCAGTTGATCACCTGCTTGAACATCCTGGAGGCACCTGTGCTCAGCTGGTCATTCCTCTGTGACTCCTAACCATTAGATTCCTGCATTTTGGAGAGTGTCAAGTTTAGAGTTGATTGGAAAGCCCTGAGGTCTCAGTGTGCTTTCCATTAGAAAGCGATTCATCATTGTTTCCCTCCTTCCACCATCTGGTCACCACTGCGACTGAATGGAAACCCTGGATGCTTTATCAAAGCACAGAAGAATGAAATCCCAAGCAAGTCCAATGGCTCCTAGTTTTTTTCATTTAGAAATCAAATGACATCCTGTTCTTCTTCAGCCCTTTTGCGAACGTTCTGCACTATTTTATCTTAATAGGCTTTCTTGATTTTCCATATTTTAAAAAAGAATAAAATAGGATTGAGAGTTTTTTTTTAAAGCAAACTCCTTTCTTAAATGGTTTCTATATTCAAATAACCAGAGATATTTCACCTCATTCCAAGTAGGAATTTTCAATGCACATGTCTGTTGATGCCTTGCAGACTTCCTTTTAAGTTTTATATTTCCTGAAATAAAATGGACTGATTCTGTCATCGACGTTGCTTGTTACTTGAAAGAGATAATTTTTATGCCTTTTTATTTAAAAAAAAAAGACTACTTCATTCAACTACTTATAATGTGAATGTAGTCAGACTGAAATATTTCAGAGTAAACCTAGGGCAATAAAATATTGGTATAGAAAAAGGGAAATAACTTGAGCATCTCAATTGAAAGATTTTAGAATTGAGATTATTTTTTTGTTATTATCAACAAACTCTAGAAAGAAATAGAAAAAAAACCCCAAGATTTACAATGAACTGGGTTCAGGCCTCCTCCTCAAATCTTCAAGTGTATTTCTGCTTCAATATAGATGCCTTCGGTTCAATTCTGCATGTGATTGGAGCCACAAAAGGCAGAGACTCCACAAACTCATTACAATCAAATGGGACTTGAATTCTCTTGTCTAATGTCATAATAAGCAATTATGAGCATCTTCTCAGCATTCAAATCGGGTAATGGTGAAACCCTAGGGAGGCATTATAGGCTGGCAGACTCTGGCTGATGGAATGTGCATATGTTCAATGGTTCCCTGAAGGCAGAATGGGGAGGTAGATGCCAGGGCAGATTGCCCTCGGTATTTAGGATAGACACTACCTTCAATTATGAGTTGTGTTTTATAATCTGAGCAGTTATAATAATATGTGTGCTCATTCTGGAGAATTCTCTGTGGCAACAGAACGAACAGCCTTTCCCGTTGACTTCCCATCTTTGTGAGAATTTAACAACGAAAACCACTCTTTTATTTGGAAACTTCCTACTTCTCTGAGGAAGTACCAAGTTTTTTTTTTTTTCCTCTGAGCAAGTAAACATGTCTATTTGATGCTACCATTGCAGATGAAGTTATATTTTGTGTTCATTCTGGGAAAGGTGGCAGGCTTGGCATTTATCAGTGGGACTCTTCATAGAGATAATGAGATAAGCATTTGCCTCCCTACAGAAAAACATTGAGCGGTGCCTTCGCCTTATTAGAAAATTTCCCTGCAAACAAATTAGTTATTAAATCACAGTTCTCTTTTCGGCTGAGTCCTCATAGCTCTATCAAATGATCTTCTTTGCATGAGTAAAAGAAAGATTCAACCATATGACTTCCAAGGGTATCTCTGCTCAAATTCAACAATGCAGTGAATATTTAAACATGTGGAAGAAAATACCTTCTAGAAGGCCCATTTTAGAGGGTATGTTATCTAAAATATGAAAAAAAGAAACAAGAAAGAACCAGATAAAGCAAGTTTAAAAATAAAAATACAATCAGCATTTTGATTAATATTTTCTCCTCTGGCTCTTCATCCTCTTTGTTGCTATTGCCGCTGACTATAATTAAGGTATACAATAACACACTGAAGGTGACACTCATTTAGTTGTGGTGCCCATGCACAGTCTGTTTGTTGTGCTCCTCACATGTGTTACTCATACATATGTTCACTGGCAGTTGGATTTCTGGGTACAATGCTCATATATGTGTAGTGTGTGTCTAGCCCATATATATGTATATACATACATATATATATATATATATATATATATATATATATATATATATATACCTGGCATATAACACATGGCCCCATGCTTCTTTGCAAGGCAGTAGATTCTATTCAGTGTCAATCCCAAGTAAGGACCCAACAGAATTTCTTTTGTGACTCAAGAGGAAGAGAGAAATAGAGATGGGTTACTGGGGTTAATGGCATCATTTTCAGATATCCTTAATTTGTCCCTTTTCCTAATTCTGAATACGATGAAGGCATAGAATAGCATATTGAGACTCAAACAATGACATGCATTGTAAATGGGTGCACCATGCTGTGAAACTTCAGCTCAGAGAGATGCTACTTCTTATGTAGTTCATCCTTGCCCCACTCACACCATAAAATCAATATAGTTATTTCCTCTCTTTTAGCAGTCAGATTAACCACCTGCATAAGTCATCTCATCCATGAAGCCCTTGGTCAGAAGAATAGCTAAAATCTGGATGTATTCATTCCATGCAAATAGGGTCAGATTGTCCTGTGACCCAAAGCTCAACTGCCTATTAGATTCTTCTAATGCCTACCAGTTGAAAAGGATTCCTTGTTGACTTTGTTAGGACACAGCGGAGGAATATTATTTTTTTATTTTTTTTTCTGGGGGGAACCACAACTTGCAGTGTTTTACACTCAGAAATTGCTCCTGGGGGCTGGAGCGGTGGCACAAGTAATGAGGTGTCTGCCTTGCCTGCTCTAGCCTAGGACAGACCTTGGTTGGATCTCCTGGTTTCCCCTATGGTTCCCCAAAACAGGAATGGTTTCTGAGTGCATAGCCAGGAGTAATCCCCGAGCATCACCGGATGTGGCCCAAAAAAAAAAAAAAAAAAAACCGAAACAAAACAAAACAAAAAGAAATTGCTCCTGGCTCAGGGAACTACATGGAATGTCTGTCCTGGGCCAGCTGCATGCAGAGCAAACGCCCTACCCCTGTGCTACCAGTCTGGCCCCAGGAGAGAACGACTTTTAGACTGACTTAAGATAATTATTTTTCATTTCTGCATGGCTCTCTTTTCAGGTACTGTGTTCTCTTTGCGTTAATAATGACAATTTACAATAAATAAAAAGACTAGCATCCATGTTTAAGAAATGGAGCCACATTTTCTTACTTACCAAGGTCAACCTTGGGCATTTTCACAGCCTATTTTCAGAAATTAGGACAAAAAATACATATCCTAAATATATTACATTGAAGTTATTTTTTTTTTTTTTTTGGTTTTTGGGCCACACCCAGTGACGCTCAGGGGTTACTCCTGGCTACTCGCTCAGAAGTCGCTTCTGGCAGGCACGGGGGACCATATGGGAACCGGGGGATCGAACCGTGGTCCGTCCTAGGCAAGGCAGCAGGCACCTTACCTCCTGCGCCACCTCCCGGCTCCCTGAAGTCATTTTTTTAAGTTGGGAAAAATACATTCAACTTTATTTTTAATGAACACATCATTCGTAATAAAATATGTTTATAAAATTGGGGTGAGGTGCTGGGGGAAAAGACAGAGAACAAACCAATCAACAGGAAACACTCAAGTCCTGCGGGACATTTGACACAGTTGCTAGAGTTCAAAGGCAGGCTTGACATAATTCTTGACTCCCTCTGTCATGACTCTGGCCTCTATTTCTAGCTCACATCGAACAGTAGAAACACTGAAGAAGAAACATAAAACAAACAACCTTCCCAAGTGAGAGAAAGACTAGTGTCTCCCCCCGCATCCCCTCCCACACCCCGGCTTTTAGCAATGTGACCTCAGGTATTGATTTATCGCTTGCAGTAGCACCCCAGAGCAAAAGGGAACACTCGTAATTAAGTCAGTATCTGCACTTTCTAAAATAGTGCTGAATTGCAACAAAGAAAGACCCTTTATTTTTTTCTTTCCATCTCCCCGTGAATGCAGATGCAGGCACTGACCTCTGACCTTTCTCCTAATTCTCTAGCTGCAGCTGTTATTTTTCTTTTCTCCAGGCCTTTTGCTGCTGATAGACTGGTAAGATTCATTAAACTGTTCATGCAACTTTTCTTTTAAGCAGTGGAAGCAATTTAGTCCCCAAGACTTACTTATAAAATATATCTTCGGAGAATTCAGTAAGTGCTTTGATTTGGGCCCCTATCAAATATTTGCCAGATTAATACCTAGACCAATGAACCACATTAAGAAGGCAAGGAAATATTATTTTCTTTTTTGAAGAACTTTTATATTGACCAGGGAACTTTCCATTGTAAAACTTCCAATAATGCAAAGAGAATCGAGTCCAAATCCCTTTTTTATATTCCATTACTGTCATTACTGAAATAGAATCACAAAAGGTAATAGCAATAAAACCAAATACCTTGAGGTGTGTATGCAAATGATATGCTAATATATGGTAATCTGAGTACTATGTTCAGTGGCCTTAAAAATACTAAATACAGCTAATTAAAGGCAGGTAAGTTGCTGTGTTTTATATTTCACAGTAATATGAGAGAGGTAGTATATTATGATAATTATAACATTGCTTGCCTTGGGAAATACATCTAACATTTTAACAGGATTTATTAATCTGAGTCTATTTGTCCATTTTACTGAATATGATCACTCTTCTGCCTTTTTACCCCAGGTTGTAGAACCATGAAGTTAGTGCAAAACTAAAAAACAAATTAAGCCTTTGCTGGAAGGAAAATAAACACTACTTTCCCTAATAAAGGGCTGTATTGTACCCACTTTTAACACTCCTCAAAATTAGTGCTCTACTTTGGCGACAGAGATTCAGCAGTCAAGTACATTGTAAATGGGAAGTCAGACCTAAGAATTCTCAGTAAGTTTGCAAATGCAAATAATTGTCTCTTCCAAAAATAGTTAGAAGTGATTGAAGAAGCAGTCTTTAAAGTGATGAACTTAAATCTTAAGGTTATATATAGATGTATATGTTTATATCTCTCTATTAATATATAGACATAGATATAAATAGAAATATATAGATTAACTATATTATACATCTATATATTTACATATAATCAATACTAATATATTTATTATTATTAACAAGATATATATATCTATATAGTTATATGCAAATATAATATTTTACATGTAACATATGTAAATATAATATATTATAACATTTTATACATTATATATGATATATAAATATATAGATATCTATATATAATGTATTTGTAAATTTTAAGAAAATGGAAGAAATATTGTCAATGATATTTATGAGAAACTCATCGTTTCTAAACTGAGTTTTCTGTGAAACTAAAATTAAAAATTATCTAAAACAAATCTAAAAATTATCTAAAACAAATCTAAAAATTATCAATATTCAGTAACAATTTAACGAGTGAAATGCTTTTTCTCTATTATGCTAAGAATGTTTTATCAGGCTGAAAATTACCCAACTTAGCCTAAAAAAGTTTACCTAAAATCATTTTACCAGCTTGTGAAGCTTGTGAACTTTACTTTTTTGATAATTTCTAGGCTGCTAGATGAAGATATAATAGTCCTGCACTAACATGGTTGAGTATTTCATGAATTCATCAAATATGTCAGCTTTTCAAACAAAAATAAATGTGAAAATACTCAAAATATCCAAAAACAAGTACATAAAACTAACAAATAAAAGTTCCACCAGATGGGATAAATTATTATAGATGAGAGTGAATCTCAAACGAATCTGGAAGACTTGGTAAACCATAGTAAACAAGACCTTCTAAAA
>PVKC010043749.1:0-11732 GCA_004027635.1 Crocidura indochinensis | reverse complement strand
ATTAGTTCTAAAATTAGATCCTACAATTTGATTACAAATGCCTTTGCCAAATAATCTGATGTTAATTCCTCAAGAGAGAGACTATTCTGTTCATCTATATAACACATAATACTTGATGGAATAACATTTAAAAATAGTAAAATCAATAGACTTTAAATGATTGTTACTACACATAATAACCCACTTTGCAAGATTGATGCACTATAACACTTTCCTCTATTTCAAAAGCATCCTATTGTTCTTCACTATCATCTTAGCTGGGGACATAAGTCCTTTGCAATTATATCTCCCTTCCTTAAAATTTTATTTCTTTCAACTATTTGAGTTACATTTGCTTGCCTCTGTTCTTTTGATCATTTGACAATTTCTTCTGTAATTTATCAATTTTCTCTTGTGCTATGTTATACAACTTCCTTTTATTTTCTATGTGTATATATTTGAAATATTTATATAGTGTTATTTATTAATCTAAGATAGGGCCTTACTGGAATGAATAACAAAAACAATAATAAAATACCACTAATGGAGCCCAAATATGGAAAATTTTTTGACAAGCTGTAGATGAAAAATGCTTCCTGAACTTAAAGCAATGGTTTGCAAATATAATTGGAGACAAACACAACTGATAAATCTGTTTAAAATACAAATTTTGGGATTTTGGGAGCAGGAAAGGGTCAACCGTAATGTGCTCAGGACTTCCTCCTAGCCCTATCTATACATACAGGACCACTCCTGTTATTTGGATGACCATATTGGTTGCCCGGTACAGAACCCAGGTCTGTCATGTGTAAGTAAAGCATATATCTGTGTGCTGTATTATCTATCTCTCTGGTTCCTAAAAATGCAAATTTTGGTATAAGTTGTCACAGGGGATCCGAAAGGATGCCAAGAGGCAACAGTAATTATTTGGTAAGAAGGAATAAATTTTTGAATCATTGCTAATAGGCAAGACAAAAAGGAAGAAACTATAAGATATAAAACATATTTAAGGGGCTGGTGAGGTGTCGCTAGAGGTAAGGTGCCTGTCTTGCAAGCGCTAGCCAAGGAAGGACCGTGGTTTGATCCCTCGGCATCCCATATGGTCCCCTCAAGCCAGGGGCAATTTCTAAGCGCTTAGCCAAGAGTAACCCCTGAGCGTCAAATGGGTGTGGCTCCAAAAACCAAAAAAATAAAAATAAAAATAAACATATTTAAGAATTATAAGTAGGCTCTTTGCAATGGGATCATCACCAAACAGTTTCTTTCTAGGAAAGTCATATCTTGTCTGTTTTTTCCTTATATCTAATCTTTGACTTTTGAAATCAGGATAATAATAAGCATTTAAGTTCCATTCACTTAAATGTACATAGAGAAACAATAGTTATTTTTTCAGAATATTTTTTAGATCAGGAACTGTGCTTTCAACTTCACAATATGTGAGCTAAAATACAGCAACTTTTATCCAATAAAGCACTTTGAAAAAGTCTCTGTGTGTTAGGTATTGAAAGAGATAAGCTCTGTAAAGCAGTAAGGCACTGAGAGAGTGAACACATTTTCTTTAGGTTCTTTCAGAGTATATAGAAAGTTGTACTTCAAATGGTTAAGAATAAAAGAATTTTGCCTTTTAGAAGTATATTAAATTCCAGTATTCTAAACTTTATATACTCAGCTCCTTAGGATAGTCCAATATAGTACACACTATCTGTCGCTCCTTCGTCCATTTGGCAAAGATGGCATAGAGACAAATGTTACAAAGGCTTAAAAATGGAGACTTCTGGAAAAATGACCAAAGCCAGAAATAAAGTTTTACTAATTAGAAAACAAATAATTAAATGGCCAAACACAAATGCTATGTGATGTAGAAAAGAGATGGATTGCTAAGGCACACCATCTGTTTTACAGTTTTTTAATCTTGCAGTGCTACAAATCAAGTGCTACAAAAACAATTCTTATTTTTCTGTATGCTAGCTCATTTGTACAATGACTTTAGAGACCAGAAATACTTATTTCAGAGAACCATTTGAAAGATCAACATTCATATAAGACAAAAATTATAACTAACTTTTGAGGGAAGGTTATTTTTCAGTCCTTAAAGGTATTCAGAAAAGAAATGGAAATTTTCAAAGAGAAATTAAACTCATGTGAGGAGTAGCAACAAAATATATGTATGATGCCTGAACTTCATGGCCAGCATAAACCATTCTACCTGCCCATCCAAGGGAAACTCCTTATTCTTTTATCTTTATATCTTACTAGCATTTACCTGGGAGTCTAATGTTCTTACCATCTCAAACATTTTTTTCATCATTTAACTTCCCTGGCATTTCTTTTAATTTTCCTCCCTTTTCATTAAATTCAATCACTAAGTTTTCTCTTCAAAATATTTCAGTATATAGGAACCAGAGAGATAAAATTGTAGCTAGGGTGCTTGCCTTGCATGTGGCCAACCTAGATTTGATCCCTGGCATTCTATATGATCCCCAAGTCCTCCAGGAGTAATTTCTGAGTGCAAAATCAGGAACAACTCCTGACTACCACTAGATGTGGCCCCCCCAAAACAAACATTAAAATTGCACAATTTAGGGCCTCTTCTATTATCTATCTGTATCTTTTTTTTTGTTTGTTTGTTTTGGGTCACACCTGGCAGTGCTCAGGGGTTACTCCTGGCTCCATGCTCAGAAATTGCTCCTGGCAGGCACGGGAGACCATATGGGGCACCGGGATTCAAACTGATGACCTTTTGCATGAAATGCAAATGCCTTACCTCCATGCTATCTCCCGGGCCCCCTATCTGTATCTTTTTAATTTACCTCTTCAGTCTATAGCTTTATATATACTCGATACTCCCAAGTTTATCCAGCCAGTTCAGATTTCTCTAGTTCCTAGATTCAATTATCCTGTCAATAGCTCTAGTAGGATGCCACACAGACAGACTGAATTTAGCAAGTCTAATACAAAATTCTTGATTCCCCATCCTTCCTCCAGAAAACAATTCTTGTTTTTCTTATGATCTTTCATATCTTCTGTCAATAGTACCATTCCCAACTAGCTTCTAAAGCAAAATTCAGAAGTTAATTATCTTCTGATTAATGAATTATTCTTCTACCCTTATTCTCATGGCTTGTAAAGCATGAAAGTTCTACAAACTATACCTACAAATAAATGTAGTTATATAAAATATATAAAATAAACATAAGATTATAATTTATAATATAGTGTATGTAATATATTTATAATAAATATGTGAATAATATGTAACAATATATACCATCTACCTCTAATTAGTAGTACTGCCTAGGAGTCTCTTGCACTTAGATCTCATTGAGTACAACAAAACTAGCAAAGATAGGGGATAATTATTTAAAAAAAAAGTCAGACAGCAATATTTCCAGTAAAGTCAGAATCTCTATTACCATAGAAGAAAAGAGAATAAATATTGAGAAGTAAGCATAAGCCTCTTCCAGAGCTCCATAATGTAGTTAGAGTTCCATAATTGTTATAACAAGGTAATGTTACAACAAGGTAATGCTCTAAATACAGGGATACTAAGATAAGTAAGACACAGAAGACACAGGGCCTTTGCTCAAGACACTTAGTCTAATGGGAAAAAGCAATATATAAATCAATAATTACTTAAGATTTAAAGCAAGGCCATTGTCATTTGTAAGAGACCTTGACTTTTTGAGTCCTTAAAGAATTCCAAGCATTCAAAGGATTGAAAGAAGAGTGTTTTATAATTTCAGCGCTTAACGTAAATAAGCTATACAAATTACTTCAATATTTCACAGCTTTACCAATGACTATTTCTCAACTCTAGTCTACTGAGCATGATAACTTCAGGACTTGGAAATAAGTTTTAAAGAAAACCTTGAAATCTCAAAAACCTTAAGCCTTATTCAGACTTCTATAAAAATAAATAAACATGACCATGCTCACTCTCACACACACTTGCCATGACTGCACTCAGCCAGCTCCAATGATTCACTGTTCCCGAAAGAGATGTAAAGCAAGCCATAAAAAATTATGGCTACTCTGGTCACACACTCACAATCTCACTAAAAGAAGGTGGGCCAAGTCCCCATATTGCCAAAGCTAAGTCTGCTGTATCCATCAATCACTGCTTTGCCAATGATCTTGCTTCAGCACTTCTTTACATTTCTCTTCAGAGATATCAGTCTAACCAAAACCCTAGGTATTTGGGATGATACCCACCAGAACTTTCCTTGGAGCAAGTGCACTCACTCCCCCCTCTCCTTTCTCATACTTCACGAAGATCTAGAAGCTAAAAAAACACCATAAAAAAAGCTGCAATATCAGGAACAGTCCTTAGAAATTCTTGGAATGGTTGGCTTCATTAGCAGCTGCAGGACTATTCCACTTTTGAATAAAACTATCATACCCATAAGAACACATCAATTTGGATGCCAATGTGTATCTGATGCCATCTAATGTTCAGAAACAAAAGAAGCAACAGAAGGGTCAACTAGCAACAAGAGCTTACTAAAACCTTCTGACAATGACCTCATTGGAGATATAAATTTTCATAAATTTTCTTGTTGCTGTGCTCTTTTTTCTCTTCCTTTATTTTTCATTTCATTCCTTTCTTAATTTTGCTCTTACTTGTATGGAAACAAATGTATTATAATCAACTATGTCAACTATATGATACATGATTTTTAAATAAAGTAAATTAAATAAAAATAGATAAACAATTGTGGAATATTGTAACAGTTTGAAAATACCTATTTTATTATGTATCAAGACTAATTATAACTTGCAGAAAATGAAACTACTTGGCTACTTTAAGAAGACTAAATGTGGGGCAGGCAAGGTGGCGCTAGAGGTAAGGTGTCTGCCTTGCAAGTGCTAGCCAAGGAAGGACCGCGGTTCAATCCCCGGGCATCCTATATGGTCCCCCCAAGCCAGGGGCGATTTCTGAGCACTTAGCCAGGAGTAACCCCTGAGCATCAAATGATCGTGGACCAAAAAATCAAAAAAAAAAAAAAGAAGACTACATATAAATGAAAAGAAGACTATATGCAAACTACAAAATAAAAAGAAATGAACAATGAAGGTTTAACAGAAAGAAAGAAAAAGACGTGCTACTGTAACTTACTGTTAACCATTGGTTATCCAGTAATTCCTTAGCTGTAATTCTGTGAGCAGGATCTACTTTCAAAAGTTGTTTCAACACACTTTTTGCTGAAAATAAGAAAAACTCTTGAAAATATTATTTAACTATAATTAATATCATATATTTTTCTAAGGATCTACTTTCATAAGTTGTTTCAATATACTTTTTGCTGAAAATAAGGAAAAATCTTGAAAATATTATTTAACTATAATTAATATCACATATTTTCTAATTTAATTAGACCTCCCTAAGATGTGAAGGAAAGATGTCAATTATGTAGTTAATTGTCTTAATTGTCTAAAACTTTAAAGCTTAAACTGAGGTTTCATTACATTTCACATGCTATATTCACATGCTATAGTAAACATTAATCTAGAAATTAGAAAAGAAATTTTTCAATTTTTACTTTGTATTTTTTACTTTTGTAAGTTTTGATTAGAACCATCAAAATGGAGATATCTCCACAAGTAAATGGTTTATTACTTTATAGTAAGTATAATAAACTTAATTATGGATAAGTAGATATTAAAGTATTTGAATTATTGGATAAGTTTCTTACATTATAAGATAAAGAAAACGTCCTTATATCTACTTTAGTAGAAAAACAAATTTATACTTACCACTTTCACTGATGGAATCCCAGATTGGAGATTCAAAATGCAGTTCTCCTTTTCTTATTAATTCAAAGAGCTTATCTTCTGAGTTTGCCAAAAAGGGTGCTTCTCCACATAATCTACAATAAAGGCAATCATTTGTTTACATGTATAACAAGCAAAAATAGGGAATTAAGAATAAAATGTACACAGTGGCTCTTCCTATTTAAGTAAAAGTAGAGATGAGGTGGGTGCCTCTCTTGATGGAATGGGATTTCAAGGAAGCAACATATTTTTGCAGTAATTGCAAGGCTTTGAATACACTGAAACTTCCTCACTTGCCAATGATCCAATGTTCTTCCATGTGGGGAAAGCTTAAAGTATCTTAAAATACAGGCAGTGTAGGAATTGAAGTTCATAGTGGTAGTGGCAGATAAGAAAAAAGACAAAGGTGCTAGATGAATAATATGGTGGGTACAGCATTTGCCTTGTAAGTGGCAAACTTGGGTTCAATCCCTGGCGTCTAATATGGTCTCCCCAAGCACTGCCAGAAGTGACTCCTAAGAGAAGAGTCAGGAATAAATTTTGAGCACTGCCAGTGTGACACCTCCCAAAAAAATAATAAAAGAAAACACATATTGTTATAAGGTGCCTAAAAAATTTTATCCATAGTAAAATAATACACAAGGATTGGTACAATGAAAATAAATCAAAATAAACTTTAGGAATGTCTTTTAGCTTTGAGTCAAAGCCAAAATCTCTTTAAACTGGCCAAAATTTCTTCAAAACTGGTCTATGAAACTAAGATGATCTGAATAAGAAAAGTCAGGTGATGATCTGTTATTTGATCTTTTTGTCTTTAAAGGTGAAAATTAAACATACAAAACATTCAACATTAGTAAAAATGAGCTATGTGAATTTATGAAGCTATGAGCTACTTGCCTACTCTAATAAGGAACTATAAATGTTTAGCATTTTGGAGGGGGAGGAGTTGGGTTTTGGGCCACACCCGGTGATGCTCATGGGTTATTCCTGGCTCTGTGCTCAGAAGTCGCCCCCGGCTTGGGGGACTATATGAGACGCCAGGGGATCGAACCATGTTTAGTACATGCAAGGCAAATGCCCTATCACCTGCGCCACCACTCTGGCCCCTGGTTAGTATCGTTTTTAAGGAATTACTGTACTATATATAGTTCATAAAGGGCACTGTAAAACTATGAATTTATATTTTGGGACATGATTATTCATTATCTAATCCTGCCCAAAATATAAACCACACACTTAAAGATTGAATCCATGTCTATGGAGCTAAAGGGATAGTTCCAGAGGACACTTGTCTTGAAGCCTACCAATCCTGTTCTTATACCAAGCACCACATATAATCCTTGAGCACTTTCAGGAGTGATTCCTGAACACAGTGCCAGAAGTGAACTCTAAGCACCATTGGGTATGCTCTTTTCCCTAAAAAAAAATTGAAACCATGTTCAATAAATCTACCTTTTATTACTATGATCAGACTTAACATATAAGGATAACCTTATAAATAATATTTCCCCCAATGAAAGCATATAGATGAACCTTGACTCATAATATTGCATGTTTCATCTTCAAATCTTAGTATTATATTAAAAGAATAAAATGAAATAATTTCATTAGACTTCCTAAGTTTTATTCTATGGTACATAGTACTCTGTTTATTAATAGTTAAGGTTTTACTGATATTTTAGTCAGAGTTTAAAGTTCTTTAAAAGTATTTACTATAGGGGCCCGGGAGATAGCATGGAGGTAAGGCGTTTGCCTTTCATGCAAAAGGTCATCGGTTCGAATCCCGGTGCCCCATATGGTCCCCCGTGCCTGCCAGGAGCAATTTCTGAGCATGGAGCCAGGAGTAACCCCTGAGCACTGCCGGGTGTGACCCAAAAACCAAAAAAAAAAAAATATTTACTATAAGAATTTATTGAGTTATATCTAGTCATGTTAAGTATTTAACTTAATGATGATGGCAATGAGCACTGTACTAGTGATAATATTGCTTTATTCCTAGCAATTTGGCAAAACTCATAGGATAATATTTTAATTAATAAATAGCTTCATTATTAAAATTAATATTTACTAAATTGTTCAGAAAATTCTTAGCTTAATATAGTTTACTTATCTAGCTCATTCTGACCTTCCTCTTAGATCTTGCTTGACTTTCTATAGCTTCGTTTTAAAATACAATGAAAATAAAACCAGAAAAATGGTATTATGGACAATTACTATCTAGTATAACTATAGGCCAATAAAGGCCCAGCTCATTGGGTCTATAACAGTCAGTGCAATGCACATTCACCAATTTCTTAGATGCTCCTGCATTGCAAGCTATATTACTAGTATGCAATATAGCTTAAGGGCTATGTTTGAAAAATTCTACTTTTTTTTGTCCTTTCAATTTTACTTATACAAAAATGTATCTAATGGTTGGTCAATCAGCAGCATATGAAATTTTATGACAGCAATTTTCTGCACATTCAGAAAGGGAAATTCAAGATATGAAAAAATGCCTCTTAAAGTCTCCCTATTTTTTCTGTTATGTTCATAGGAATCAAAACAGCAAAGAATAGCTACAATGAGGAGCATTTATTTAAATTTCACCTTGAACTGTATGTTTCATTATTTAATTAAATAGAGCGATTCTGATGTATTGATAAATCAGAAATAACCCCCTTGGAGAAGATATATATGGATCCTTGATGAACAAAATTATTTATTAGGTTACTGGGTTCGGGCAAATTAATAAATAGAAACTGATTAAGTGAAAGGAAAGTAAAAGATATCAGCACCATGACATGTAGTATTGCTCTGAAATGTAAAAATTGAAATCATATCTTTCCTAAAGAGAGAAAAAATGTTAATATTATAAAATAGATTATTCTTACCAATAAATCATACCTAAAAGGGCAGCAAACATTTAAATTGGGTATTATTAAATTATGTACGTTATGGTTGGCTTGTATTATTTAGAAAGTCTTGAAGGTATAAAATACAAATTTAAAGTAGTTATTTTTTTTGTTTTTTGATTTTTGGGTCACACCTGGCAGTACTCAGGGGTTACTCCTGGCTCCATGCTCAGAAATTGCTCCTGGCAGGCACGGGGGACCATATGGAGCACCGGGATTTGAACCGATGACCTTTTGCATGAAAGGCAAACGCCTTACCTCCATGCTATCTCCCGGGCCCCAATATATTTTTAATTCAAAATTATGGTTCAGATTTTGATTCTAATTAGCACCAAACAATGATCAAGAACTTTGTGGTTACACTTATACTTTATACAATCTTAGTGATTTTTTTAGGCCATCTGAGTTAAAGCTACAATCGTATTATTCAATTTCTACTGCCTGTGTATTCCATTTCACAGAATTATGAAAACGTAACTACTGTAATGCCAATATTTAGAAGTGATCTGGAAGAGGTAGTGCACAGTGAAATCTACAATATGGCCATAAAATTAATGTTGCATCAACATAAAAATGTTCAGATTCACCAAGAGGCAAATAAATGGTCACTAACTTTTCAAAACACCTCTTAGACAATTCACTTTAATTCAATTTAAACAACATATATTGAGCACTGACTATATGTGTACTACAGAAGTTGGGGCTGCCAGCTTCTGTATAAGATAGCAGAGATGCAAAGATGAATAATTAATCTGTCCACTATGGAATTTAGAGCAAATAAAAATGATACAATATACATTCTATGATATTTATACTACCATATTTTGATCTATTTTAATAGTTTCGTGAGAACACTAAGAAGTTAATCATTTTTACAAATGAACAAACCTTCTAAGTTAAATATCCTTATTTTGATCATTAATTTTGCTTTCAATGTAGCTGTTTTATATACATTTTGGTATGATTCTTGAAGTTCTTTGTTTTGTTTTGAGGCCACACCTAATGGTGAAAGGGTTTACTTTTGCCTCTGTGCTCAGAAATCATTCTTGACACTGCTTGGGGGGATTATGAAGAGCGCTGGGGATTGAACTCGGGTCAATTGTGTGTAAGGCAAGTGTTTTACCTATTGTACTATCTCACTGGACCCTATTACCTTACATCCTTTGTGTTGTATGAGAAAGTAAACAACACAAATACAGTAACACAAAATACACAGTAATACAACAAATACTCTGTTGAGGTGGAGTCGGAGTTAGAAAAATAGAAGGTACTGATAGTTAAGCTGGGTCTACCCCGGGGGGGAAAAGTTAGAAGAAAAGAAAAAGAAACTCTGGAGCAGAATTGTATGAGCAAAACTGAAAAGGAATGCAATGGTGACCATGTGTGTCATAAAGAGTGACCAGAGGATTGATGAGATCACTCAGGAGCCTGGAGTGGATGATTTGCATGTGGGAGTTCCAGGTTTAATCTCAGGTAACACCTAGTCTCGAGAACCTCTAGGCGCAGTCCGTGCTCCTAGAGTAGCGCTGCTGGGTGTGACTCATACAAACAAGAGTGACCTCGAACAGTCACATACATGGGAACACAAGCTAACCAAAGTTGGAATAGTCGGTCATAAATGTCTTGCTCTGACAGGCTATGTTGAGATGCTATTACATCTCAAGGGAAAAAGAGTAGAATTTGTTCATCAGAAAGTTGTATAATTAAATTTGAAACTGCTATGATAGGAAGGTTACTGGTGTGAAGGATGAAGTAGGAAGAGTGAGTAGAGAAGAAAATCGGTCAAAAAGACACTGTAATTGTCTAGAAAAGTAACCAGGAGATATTATATGATATCAGTGAATAGAAACCAAAGTCTACAAGAGGATACTTCAAAAGAAAATAATAGCAATGCATGATTTTAACCCTTAAAAATGGAAGAGATGGGGCCCGAGAGATAGCACAGTGGCATTTGCCTTGCAAGCAGCCGATCCAGGAACAAAGGTGGTTTGTTGGAATCCCGGTGTCCCATATGGTCTCCCGTGCCTGCCAGGAGCTATTTCTGAGCAGACAACCAGGAGTAACCCTGAGCACCGCCGTGTGTGGCCCCAAAACCAAAAAAAAAAAAAGGAAGAGAAGAGAAGAGATGAGCAAAAAAAGGACCAATGTTTCCAGAAACTAAGATAGTTAGGATCATCAGTATTCCCCTAGACTATATCTCTATTAAGTACTCAACCTCATATACACCCCAGACAGAAGAACAATTCTACTGTCAGTATTTCTACTTTTTCTGCAAATCAATCTCTTGGGAAAAAATACAGAATACAGATCTTGATATATAGCAAATGATCAGGGGAATTTTTTCACTTCAATTAAACAACGCATTGTAGTACTATAACAACGACAAAAAGCAAAGCAGAAAGTGATAAATTTATAATACTAAAAACTAAATTCAATTTTGAAGAATGACTTTCCAGAGTTATTTTCAATTTTCAATTACTTAAATAAAATAATAGTTTAGTTTCCATTCAAAAGTTATGTAATTCTATTTTAAAAATCTTTTACTTTATTTTAAACTGTATAGTTAGAAAAGTACTTACAAAATGTACATGATGACACCTATGCTCCAAATGTCACACTGCTGGCTATAATCATGGGCATTGATAACTTCTGGGGCTGCCAAACAAGCAGAATAAAATAATATTAATAATAGAATAAATTACTGTTAAATGCTTACACACGAACCATGAAAAAGTGCTGATATGTTATAATTTATTTCCCCCACAGGGAAAAAGAAAACCAAGAGCAGATGTTGAATGAATAATGTACAGAACTTAACAATTGATGTCACTGCATGCCATTCCTGTTAGTTAGCTTCACATGAAGTGACAGAACACACATACAACTATATATACACACATATATCTTATTTCAGGTGCTCTTAATTCATTAACTCTGTGCTCCTAATGCTATACTCCTTCTTTTGCAATGTATTCTTTTAAAAACCTTTTCCAAAGTGAAACATTTTTACTTTACTTTAAGGTACCTATTATTTTTTCAAATAACTAGATTTTTTAAATATAGTGACTGACTTTTCAAAGTCAGATA
>PVKC010043748.1:0-11715 GCA_004027635.1 Crocidura indochinensis | reverse complement strand
GGATATATGTATATCAATAAGTTAAGCTAGTTGTTAAGTACGCGTATATTATTGCTAATTATTATAAGCTTAGAGTAATTCCAGCAGTACCAGCCAGAGGGGGCTCTCGGCGCCAGAAAGCCCAACTCCCATGCTTCTGAGGCTGACGTATGTGCCACTCTGTGCCAAGGACTCTAACCATTAGCTACATTTGAACTTTGAGTTTTAATGATCCCCTTTCTTCTCTACAACTAACAAGGCCAGGGCCCTGGCCCACTGTGATAAGCTGACACTTGCAATATATAACACTGGAGTTGATAAGTTTTTTTTCTTTTTTGGAGTTGATAAGTTTTAATGACCATCTCTTTGTTCATTGAATATGATTTTTTTCTCCTTATGATGTAAAAATGCACAAACTGCGCCTGTAAGAAATGATGACACTGTTCCTTTAAAAACGGATCTATACAAACCTTGCTCAGACAAAGCTAGGGATCTTTGCTTTGGGATCTGTCCTGGGTCACTGACCCTGGATCCAGAATAAAATCTCATCTGTGCTCTAGCATGGTCTCTAAGTCATTCCTTGGAACGCTGGGGAGGGGTGGGGGGAGGCTGAGGATGGGGATTTTTCCCAGACCCTAACAGTTTTGTTTGGTTTTAGTTGTTTGGGCCACACCCCCCCCCCCAATGTTCAAGGCTTACTACTGACTTTGCTCTCAAGGATCACACCCCGACTTTGCCTCCTGCGGCCCCCAGGTAAATTGAGCTTGAGACCCCTGGTTTAAGATGGAAAGGCCACACATGGTGGCCAGGGCCTGAGTAAAGTTGATGTCTCCTGGAACCTGACTGCCTGTGGATCGCTTCCTCGTGGCTAATCCTGAACCCTCAGACCCGCCGGCTGGAAGGGGTGCAGATGCGTGGCCCTGGCCTCTCCTTGCACCCCTGCATCTCACCACCATCCACCTTCATCTAAGATCCTATCATTAACCTGTATTTCAACCGCGTCCACCCTGAGAGGATGCCCTCGGGCAGTGGTCCTCGAATGAGGGCCCGCGGGCCACATATTGTATTTGTTCCCGTTTTGTTTCTTCACATCAAAAATAAGATGCATGCAGTGTGCATAGGAATTTGTTTGTAACTTTTGTTTTTCCTGTAGTCTGGCCCTCCAATGGTCGGAGGGACAGTGAACTGGGCCCCTGTTTAAAACGTTTTCAGGGGATGCCCGCCAGAGCCACGCCCACAACCAGCCCACCCTGTATGAAGCCACGCCCATGACCACGCCCGCCTGTATGGAAGCCACGCCCACCCGAGTTGGCACAGCGCTCGGAGACGATGCCTGCCGGGAGCCACGCCCATCTCGAGGCCACGCCCACCCCGAGGTGAGGTCCTTGGGTGTCTCCCACGTGAAGCCACGCCCACCGTGCGGTGACACCTAGGCGGTGCCCACCGGGAGCCACGCCCACCCTGAGGTGAGGTCCTCTGAGGTGTCGCCCACACAAAGCCACGCCCACTCCCCATAAGCCACGCCCACCGCCCAGGATGGGCCCCTCCAGCTCGAGGCCACGCCCAGCAGAAGCCACACCCAGCCTGACAGAACGCCTCCGAGGTGAGGTGATGCCTACTTGAAGCCACGCCCACCGCGAGATGACGTCCTCTGGGCGAGCCCACTAGAAGCCACGCCCACCCGTGTGCCACACCCCTTTGCGGTGGGCTTCCGCTCCTGGGCCACGCCCATCGGAAGCCACGCCCACTTAAAGCCAGGCCCCAGGCCAGAGAGATAGCATGGAGGCAGGGCGTTTGCCTTATGTGCATGCAGAAGGACGGTGGTTCGAATCCCAGCATCCCATACGGTCCCCCAAGCCTGCCAGGAGCGATTTCTGAGCGTAGAGCCAGGAGGAACCCCTGAGCGCTGCCGGGTGTTGGCACCCCCTTCCCAAAAAAAGAAAATCCTGTTTCCTGGCAGACTCCTCCTGGAGGACCCCTGTGGGAAATCTAGGTCCCTCCTGGTGAAAGGAGAAGAGTGGGGGGATCTCAGGGGAGATAGGCACCTGGGAAAGGGGGGGGGGGCTCTGGGTTCCAGATGAGGCCCAACCAAAACAAGCAAAAATAAATAAAAGCTACAATAACTCGCCTTTTAAGAAATTATGTAGAACTGGATGAATTGGGGAACATATTGGAAGTGGGGGGATGCTACTTGCCAGGACTTCCACCTTGAAGTCCTCAATGACATATTTCTAGCATTGGGAGGCCTTGATGCTGACAGTCAAAGCAAAACAAGACAGAACCAAAGCCAGGCCCATCCTGAAGTCATAGCCACCCTGAGGAGTTGCTACTCTGAGGTGACGTCCACCCTGTAGTGACACCCACTTTGGGGTGATGCCCCCACTTTGGGGTGATGCCCACCTTGAAGTGCCGCTCCACCGTGGCCAGGAAGCGCACGTTGTCCGAGGCCTCCATGTGCAGCTTGTAGAGGCCCGTGAGCACGGACTGCAGGTTGGTCACCACCATCGAGTCGGCCTCCCGGATCACGTCCATCACCTTCTTGACCACGGGCAGCTTCGTCTGCTCGTGCAGGGCGCTCAGCGTGGCGTTCCGCTCCCGCCAGAACTCGATCTCAGCCAACGGTCCGTTCCCCTGAGGCAATGGGGGGTCCGGGCATCTCCTCGCACCCGCACCCACAGACCCTCGAGACCCTCAGAGACACTTGAAGATCCATCCTCAGAGACCCTCAGAGATGCTGGAAAACTCTCAGAGACCCTCGGAGACCCTCAAAGACACTTGAGACCCTTGGAGATCCTGGAGACCCTCAGAGACTTCGAGACCCTCAAGATCCCAGAGACCTTCAGAGACTTTAGAGACCTCAAAGACACTCTCAAGAGTCAAGATCTTCAGACATCCTTGGAGATCTTGGAGACTAGAAACCCTTGAAATCTTGGAGACTCTGAGACTTAAGGGACCGTGGAGACCCTCAGAGACCCTTGGAGACACTGCCTCGCTCCAGACACTTTACCTGGGGAGGTGGCCCGGGCACCTAACAGTGGATGACTCCCAAGAAGGACCGAGGGTGACCCAGTGCTAAAAGCATCTTAGCTCTTAGAGGCCTTGAACCCCGCTGTACTCTGCAGCCCTTGAAGTAAGCCCTGAAACTCTCATACACCCCACAGGCTGTGGTGTCCATTCCAGTTCAGTTCCAGTTTCAACCAGCCCCAGCCCGGAGTGGGATGGGGAAGCCGGGAGTGTCTCTGGGTCAGGGCTGAGGAGAGCACCTGATGGCACACACCTGCGGGGTCTTTTTCATCTGGCCATCCACCACCATGGTGATCTGGTTGAGCCAGTTGATCACACACTGCTCCAGGGCATCCACAGTGGTCGGATCGGCGGCCAGCACCGACACCTCACCGTCCACGCTGATGGGGGGCAGTGTTAGCTTGATCTCACCTAAATGGAGAACACCTGGTGTCAGACTGCCATAAGTCGGAGAGATAGCATGGAGGTAAGGCGTTTGCCTTTCATGCAGATGGTCATCGGTTCGAATCCCGGTGTCCCATATGGTCCCCCGTGCTTGCCAGGAGCAATTTCTGAGCATGGAGCCAGAAATAACCCCTGAGCACTGCCGGGTGTGGCCCAAAAACCAGAATGCCATAAGGGATGTGGGGGCAGGAGACAGGACCCCTCATGCTCTGTGTCTTCCATAAATTCATCATGAAAGCCCGCCCACTGTATGGGATCCTGTCATTATGAGACTGTACACTATATAGGACCCCTGCCCTCATGGCCACGTAAATGGGCCTACAACAGCAAAGGCCTATGACGCCAATGTCACAGGAACCACAATGCCAGATTTCACTTTACATGGGGGACACAGAGAAACAAAACAATTGCCTGAAAAAAAAAAATAAACCTTTGCCTTTATTTATTTATTTATTTATTTTTTTTGGTTTTTGGGGCACACCCGGCAGCGCTCAGGGGTTCCTCCTGGCTCCATGCTCAGAAATTGCTCCTGGCAGGCACGGGGGACCATATGGGTCACCGGGATTCGAACCGATGACCTTTTGCATGAAAGGCAAACGCCTTCCCTCCATGCTATCTCCCGGGCCCCAAACCTTTGCCTTTAACTGGTAAAGTCAGTTAGTGGTTTCCAGAGGAGAAAGAAGAGGCAAAGTAGATCAAAGGGTCCAACTGTCCCACCAGGGAGACACTGGACTGGCCCTGGGGAACTAAATGAGTCTTTACACACACGAGTTTATAATAATGCACAAAAGTTTCTGTGGCATCATAAGGCAACAGAAAAATTCAACTTCAATTCAAAAATAAGTAGGGCCAGCGAGATAGTACAGTTGGTTTTGCAACTGTACTGTCAACCCAGGTTTGATCCTGATAGTCTATATGGTCCCTTAAGACCTGCCGGAAGTAAGCCCTGAGCACTAAACCAAAACCAAAACTAAATAAAAGTTGAAAGGCTGGAGAGACAGGGGGAGGGCACTTGCCTTACATGCATCTTATTTAGGTTTGATTTCCAGGACCTAATATGGTCCCTTGAGCCAACCAGGAGTGATTTTGGTGGGTTTATTTAATTTTGGGGGGCCACACCTAGCAATACTCAGAGGTTACTCCTGGCTCTGAGCTCAGAAATTACTTCTGGCAGGCTCTGGGTGACCCCTTTGGGATGCCGGGAATGAAACCCAGATCGGTCGCATGCAAGGTAAATGCCCTACTGACTGTGCAGGAGTGATTTCGGAGCACAGAACTACCGAGTAACCCCTGAGCACATATAGCCAGGTATGGCCTTAAACCACAAAATAAATAAATGAATAAAAAATGACTAAGTAGGGGCCGGCGAGGTGGCACTAGAGGTAAGGTGTCTGCCTTGCAAGCGCTAGCCAAGGAAGGACCCCGTTTCGATCCCCCGGCAGCCCATATGGTCCCTCAAGCCAAGGGTAATTTCTGAGCGCTTAGCCAGGAGAAACCCCTGAGCATCAAATGGGTGTGGCCCGAAAAACCAAAAAAAAAAATGACTAAGTAAATATATTGAATGATATGACCTTATATAAGTATATAATAATAGGGAAAAAAATGAAAAAGAATTTAAAAAGTGATTGGGGCCAGAGAGGGGGTACAAGTGGGAAGGCAGAATCTGCCTTGCATGCGCTAGCCAAGGACAGACCACAGTTTGATCCCCCGGCGTCCCATATGGTCCCCAAGCCAGGAGCGATTCCTGAGCGCATAGCCAGGAGTAACCCCTGAGCGTCACCGGGTGTGGCCCAAAAACCAAAAAAATAATAATAATAGGGCCCGGGAGATAGCATGGAGGTAAGGCGTTTGCCTTTCATGCAAAAGGTCATCGGTTCGAATCCCGGTGCCCCATATGGTTCCCCGTGCCTGCCAGGAACAATTTCTGAGCATGGAGCCAGGAGGAACCCCTGAGCACTGCCGGGTGTGACCCAAAAACCAAATAATAATAATAATAATAATAAAATAAAAAGTGTTTATCTCTGCAAACTCGTGGATGCCTAAGCTACCTTCCTGGAATAAATTCATCCAGGCCAGGGGTGTAGCTAAGCAGCAAAGCCCTCGTGCCAGCACCTCACCTGCTGACATCAAGAGCGGGGTTCGCAGCAAAGGGAGGCAAGGTGGGGCTCACCCTCGAGCTGTTGCATGATCCTCTGGATGCTGCTCGCGAACTTCTGAAGATTCATCATGAACTCGTCTCGGATGAGCTGGATGCTGTGGAACTCCACCGTCTCCCCCGGCAGCGACGGCAGGCTCATCTCGTACTCGACGGCGAAAGGGACGTCGCCGTGGAGGAAGCCCGAGGGGATGTCTTTGTGATGAGTGTAGGACAAGGCTGGCAGGTACACCTGGGACACAGCAACAGGTGAAAGAGGTTGGCACTGCGCTGCCCCAGAACAGGATGCCAAAGCCGCTTCCAACATCATCTCAGACAACCCCAGTTGGAGCAGAGTCCATGAAGGGGGAAGTGCCAGGTTTCCCCAGGACCCAGGGAGAACCTGTTCCCCTGACTCCCAAGTTCCATGGTACTAAAGACCCATGGTTTGTGGCCCTGGGGCTCCATGGCAGTGCCAGAAGAAGCTGAGCCAACTGGAGAGGGCAGCTGTGCCGAACCTATCATGCCCTGCTCTAGGTTCACAGCAAAGGTCCCAGGCAGCAAGCCAGGTGGACGAGCCCTTCACTCACAGGCACAGGCAAAGACCCGCTTGGCTGGTGTGGATGAGTTTGTGGTTCCATACATCATTCCTAAAATGTGTGATCACAACTCCCAAAATGTCAAGGGTATGGGGCCAGAGCAATAGCACAGCAGAGAGGGCATTTGCCTCGCCTGCAGCTGACCCAGGTTCAATCCTCTGCATCCCGTAAAGTCCCCCGAGCACAGCCAGGAGTGATTTCTGAGAGCAGAGCCAGGAGGAACCCCTGAATGTTACTGGGGATGGGTCCTATTGTTCCCTGTCTGGGAGTTGGATTTCCCATGGGCCTCAGATCCCAGGTTCCTGCCTGATCAGAAGCAAGCCTGTTTCTCAACATGAATATGGGGGGCCCCTGCCTGGACCAGACTGGGTGGGGCATTTCTGCACATGCTGAAAGTTTAGGGCTCATAAATTGCCTCGGTCACGGTTTGCCTGCTTTGCCATTCAATGGCTCTGCTGCAGTGTATGGACTCAAGGAAACCACTGCCATATCGCTCTCTCCACCCACCACTTTCCTTCTTGTTTCTGGGGGGGAATCATGCCTGCTGCACTTGGAGAGGGGGCCTGGCTGGGTTCAGTGGTCAGTGTCAGGGAGCAAACCCACAGCATCCCAATTCCTCAGGTATCTGTCTTTAAAAAAAAACCCATGGGGCCAAAACAACCGAAAAGTAGGGAGGGATGTGGCTGATTCAGTTTCAATCCCTGGCATCCCAGATGGTCCCCGGAGTCAGCCAAGAGTGAGTGATTCCTGAGCACAGAGCCAGGAGTGTCCAAGATGGGTGTGGCCAAGATTGGGCATTTGCCTAGCATGTGGCTGACCCGGGTTCAGTCCTCTACATCCCATAGGGTCCCCCAGGCCAACCAACCAACCCGGAAGTTCCCATCCCCTCTTGAATGAAGCTAAGGGCCCCACAAGATCATCCCTTTCTTCCTCCCATGTTTTTTGGCCCCAAATGCCATTTTGGGATCCCTGGAAGGTCCCAGAAGTCCCATTATGGCTCCATCTGATCCAATCCTAGAAGTTCCTTCTCTGTCTTGTCTCGGTGCCTCTGTCTGTCCTTCCTGCCGTGAGACCTTCCAGAACCCTTATCCTGCTGCCTAGTTCCACGCTGGCTCTTCCTAACTAGGGCCTACAACCACCCCGGCCAGTCACCTGTGAGATGATGTCCTTTAGGAGGCCCAGCACGTTTGCGTTGAGCACCCCATACTCCAGCGTCTCCGGCATCATCTCCATAGCCTCCTTCATGTCGCTGGCTTCTGGGATGGGCTCTACGGGCACCGACAGTGTGAGCTAGGCAGGACATGATATCAGGGGGCACCACAGGGATGGGCACACCCCGGCCTCAGCACACCCCACACTCAGTGTGCCCCAAATCAGTGCCCTGAGTAATTTTTTTTTTTGGCTTTTGGGTTATACCCGGCAGTGCTCATGGGTTCCTCCTGGATCTACACTCATAAATTACTCCTGGCAGGCCTGAGGGACCACATGGGATGCTGGGAGTCGAACCACCGTCCTTCTTCATGCAAGACAACTGCCTACTTCCATGCTATCTCTCCAGCCCCCTGAGTGAGTACTCTAGGAAAAATGAGTCAACACTCCTTGAAGAAACCGGGAGAAGGGGGTGCTGTCCTGTAGGACCCCAAATCCCTGAACACCAGTGTGCGGTGTGCAGGTTTCTGTTGAAAGAGGCTCTGTGGGGAGGGAGTGAGAGCACAGCAGGGAGGACATTTGCTTTGCATGCAGCCAACATGGGTTCGATCCCCAGCATCCCATATGGTCCCTTGAGCACTGGAAGGAATGATTACTGAGTGCAGAGTCAGGAGTAACCCATGAGCATTGCCAGGTATGACTCAAAAACCAAAATAATAATAATAATAATAATTCAAATAAGAAGCCTCCATGACTCATGCTGACATCCATGAAGCCTGATGTCCCCGCTGGGGGGAGCTGGCCATCTCCAGGGCTCTGGAGATGTATCCAATCTCGGACTCAGGCATAATGGGGGCTCAGCACCATACTCAGCTTTTTGGTTTTGTTTCTGAGCTCTGAACTAGTGGTCAGGGTCTATACCCAGCTCTGTGTCAGGGGGACCCCAGGCCTCTTGCACGAAGTGGAGCTCCCTTCAGCCTCACACTGGGGTCCCTCCAGCCCAAAGCACAGAAACAAAAGCACCCCGACACACAGCACAGCACCTAAGAGTGCTCACTGCCACCCTCTGGGAACAGGTGACAGCGCCACTCTGCACAGAGCTTCAGAGCCTCAGAAGTGCGGCAGGGATTGCTCTGGGGGTAAGAGGTAGGCGGACTCCTTGAATAATAAGTATTCACAACTAATAAAAAGCGACATTCTCGGGGGCCAGAGCAGTGACTCAAGCAGTAAGGCGTCTGCCTGCCTTGCCTGTGCTAGCCTAGGTTGGACCTCGGTTCAATCCCCTGGCATCCCATATGGTCCCCCAAGACAGGAGCGATTTCTGAGCTCAGAGCCAGGAGTAACCCGAGCGTCACCGGGTGGGACCCCAAAACCAAAATAAATAAAGTGACATTCTCAAGACAGTGTCATAGTTAAGGACTCGGGACCTATACCCACTCACAATATATACCCAACACACAATATACCTTTTGTATTTCTGAGAAAAAACACCACATTATGTTCCAGAAGCTCTTCAGGAACAGGGGTGCAAAGCACTTGAAGAACCATCTTCTCCACAGTGCGCTTAACAATTCTCTGAAGTGGGAAAGAAAAGTTATGCTCAGGTAGACCCCACCACCACCACCGACACACTCCAGCACTGTGCTCAAGTAGCCCCAACATTCCTCTCAGGTATCCATAACAGTCCTCTCAGGTGACCCCCAATGTTCCTCTCAGGTAGCCCCAGCATTCCACTCAGGTGTCCTTCAATATTCCTCTCGGGTAAAACCCTCAACATTCCTCTCAGGTATCCACCTTTCGGGTGGGCCCATATCCTCCGAGATGGCTGCCTTGTGTTGCACAGCCCTGCACCTCCATACCCACACTTAACTCTGACGCCTGTCCTCTTGCTACCTTCTTGGGGAGCGGCCAGGGCAAAGTGGAAGCCTAAATGGGGGCTCACCTGAGCTTCATCTACCTGCGCCCCAGGCCAGACACTGGTAATCTGGGTCAGTCTAGTCTCTGAGGTAACTAAGGTTGGCCTAGCAGGCCCTACCTACCCCCACCATGACCAACCTCCAGTAAAAGCCACAGCAGGGGGCCCCTCAAAATCCCCACAGACCCCAAGGCCTGGGTGGCCTCAAGAATGGACAACCTCAGAACACATTACTCCTGCTCCGTTTGCTTTTAGTTCTCGCCTGCCCCCTTCCCTTTGGGAATCAAGTGTGCCCCTGTCCCTTTGTCAAGTTTTACTTCACATCAGTAGCTTTTCTGGGACCTGGAGCCATCCCTGCCACTCACTGGCTTAGAGGCAGTCTTGGGGCTCCAACCCTGAGGTCCCCAGCCCATGACCCCCAGGCAGGGGAGCCCGTACTTTGGTGGGGGGGCTCTCTATATTCTCGAAGTCCTCTTGCTCTGCAGTGACAGGCGGGAACAGAGGAGCCCTCAGCTGCCAGCTCTTAGCTGTGGAGTGTCAGAGAGAAGGTGGCAATCAGGTTGGGCCCGCAGATGCTCACCAGCATAACAGCATTGGTAGCCCCACCTTGCATTACCCAAAAGCAGAGTGACCCCCTACCCGAGCACAGATCCAGGAGTAAGCCTTGAGCACTGCTAAGCATGGCCCCAAAGCCAAAATAACAATCACCAGGATTTAGGTTCTGGTATGTGTCTAGAATGCGTCATTGGAAATCAGCTCCGTCCACACCACCTGGGGCTCATTACTGCAAGTCCCTGTCCAGCCTTCATTCTAGGAACACAGTCTGCCCTCTGCGTCCCAATTCTCGTTCACCCAGACCTCAGAATGTGGCTGTGTGCTGTATGTAGGAGTCGGAAGTGTAGTGGGACCACATGGTCAGGGTGGCCCCAGACCCAACACAGCCGTGAGGGAGGCAATCAGGGGTTAGGAGTACCCAAGAGATGGTCCCGGGCTCAGCCCCCCACAACTGTGAGGGGTAAAGTTCCTGCTGTTCTCAGCAGCTCAACTGGAAATTAAGATGATTTACTCACTGCTATGTCTCCTGAGCCTCCACTTTTCTTTCTTTTTTTTTTCCTTTTGGTTTTTGGGCCACACCCGGTGACACTCAGGGGTTATTCCTGGCTATGAGCTCAGAAGTCGCTCCTGGCTTGGGGGACCATATGGGACACCGGGGCATCGAACCGTGGTCCATCCTAGGCTAGCGCACGCAAGACAGGCACCTTACCTCCAGCGCCACCGTCCAGTCCCGGCCCCGACCCCCCCTCTCCTCCCTACTAGCACCACACCTGATCCCTTTTCCGACTCTATCTTCTGAGCGTCCTCTTCTTCCTCCTCCTCTTCCTCCTCATCTGAAGGCAGCGTAATATCATCTGTTGCCGCATACGTGGAAAGAACAGAGATGCTTATTGGGGTCCACACCATCCCAATTTCTCCCCTGGGGGCTGGGTTGGAGATGGTGTGTATGTGCAGGGGCTTTTGAGAACAGAGCAGCCGGTGAGCACCCCTAAACTGGTCCCAGCTCTCCCCTCCGGCTTTGCAAAGCCCCTCCTAATGCCCCACTGTCTCCGGCCTCCTCCTTCTGCCCCTATGTGCCATGGGGAGGGTGTGGAGTTGTTCATCAAGGTGATGGGGCATGATGGTGTCATCAGCCTAGCTCAGGAGAAGCAGGAGGGACCCATGAGCTTGGAAAGAGGCTCAGCTCCCCTGAGAATTCGAGAAGGACGTGGAAGAGGTAGTTGGAGTTACTTTAACCCGCAGGAGATGGAGAGAGCATCTTGGGGCTGCTGGCATAAAGTTTCCCCCCAAGTGGCAGGTGTAGTTGGGGTCTGCAAGGGTGTTTCCTGAAATTGATGGCATTGCCCAATGACCAGCACCCAACTTTCAGTCTGTCCCTGCCTGACCCCACAGGATCAAAGGGATTAGGCTGCCACACTCCACCAGGGACTAGTCTCTGGGGGTCTTTGACAAGCCACCATAGGGAGTGGTGGGGGACTCCGAGACCACCCTGCGGGGCCCAAGAGTTAACGGGAGCCCCTCAAGGGCTGAAATCAGCCTACACAGCAAGGGGGGGGGACACAAAAGCAGGTGAAGCCTGGGCATGAGAAGTGTGTTCGGGCAGGGAACAGACCTGCTGGAGACCTCAGGAAATCCACTGAGAAGTTCATGCGTGTGACTCAAGATGTCTGCAGGTTAACCAGGGCTCAACAGCCTGGTGAGTGGGTAACTTGGTGCCCATAAAACCCCAGTAGGTGATCATGAAAAATCCACTAACGGAAAGCCCCATTTGCAACAAAGCCCTGGGAGGGAGGACGATGGAAAAACATAGGGAGGTCAGGCTCCTGTCCTAGGCTGCTTTACGCAGTAAAGCAGTACACCTGTTCCTATTTCGTGTTCGAAGCCTCTGCATGCATATAAAATGAAAATGCTTCCAC
>PVKC010043747.1:0-11712 GCA_004027635.1 Crocidura indochinensis | reverse complement strand
TATCTATGAAAAGCCCACAGCCAACATTATCCTCAATGGCAAAAAATTGAAAGCATTTCCAATAAAGTCAGGAACTAGGCAAGGATGTACACGCTCTCCACTCTTATTCAATATAATCTTAGAAGTCCTAGCAATAGCAATCCGACAAGAGAAGGGAATCAAAGGAATTCAAATTGGGAAAGAGGAACTCAAACTATCCCTTTTTGCAGATGATATATTGATATACATCGAAAACCACAGTAAAACTCCTAGAAACAATTAACCAATACAGCAAAGTGGCTGGCTACAAAGTCAATACACAAAAGACAATGGAATTTCTCTATACAAATAATGAAACAGAGGAGAGAGAGATTAAGAATTCAACTCCATTTAAAATAGTAACAAAAAACATTAAGTACCTAGAAATCAACCTTATAAGGGAAGTAAAAAACTTATACCAGGGAAACTTCAAAACACTTCAGAAAAAATTGAAGAGGACCTAAGGAAATGGAAGAACATCCCATGCTCATGGGTAGGTAGAATCAACATAGACAAAATGTCTATCCTACTCAAACTCCTATATAGATTCAATGCAATCCCCATCCAAATTCAGACATCATTCTTTAAAGATTTAGAACAATCAATCATAAAATTCATCTGGAACAACAAAAGATCCAGGATAGCCAAACACATACTAAAAAAACAAGAACCTGGGAGGCATCTTTCAACCTAACCTGAAGCTATACTATAAAGCCATAGTGATCAAAACAGCATGGTATTGGTACCAGGACAGAGCCTCAGACCAGTGGGATAGAACAGAATTTCCAGACATAAACCCCCAAATATACAGTCAACTAATATTTGACAAAAGAGCCAAGAACTTGAAATGGGACAAAAAAAGTCTCTTCAACAAATGGTGTTGGTACAACTGGAGAACCATCTGTAAGAAATTAAAAATTGACCCATACCTCACCCCATATACAAAAGTCAACTCAAAATGGATTAAAGATCTTGAAATCAGACCCGAATCTATAAAGTTTATTGAGGAAAAACTAGGCAGAACACTCGAAGACTTATATATCAAAAAAGTCTTTGATGATAGACTGCCAATGGCAAGAACTTTAGCATCAAACATAAACAAATGGGACTACACCAAACTAAAAAGCTTCTGCATGGCAAAAGAAACCATACTTAACACAAGAAGACAGTTAACTGAATGGGAAAAAATCTTTACACTCGACTTGTCAGATAAAGATATGATATCCAGAATATACAAAGCACTCAGAAAGATGAGCTCCACAAAACCAAATAAAACCATAGAAAAAGGGGGAGATGAAATGAATAGACACTTCTCCGAAGAAGATTGAAGGATGGCCAACAAACACATGAAAACATGTTCACCTTCACTCATTATTAGGGAAATACAAATCAAGACAACAATGAGGTACCACCTTACACCAGTAAGGATGGTTCACATCAAAAATAAGGGGAACAATCTATGTTGGCGGGGATGCAGTATGAAAGGCACTCTCATCCACTACTGGTGGGAATACCCCCTAGTCCAACCCCTATGGAAAACAGTCTGGAGAGTGCTCAAGGAACTCAGAATCGAGCTACCATTTGACCCAGCAATTGCTCTCCTAGGTATCTACCCCCATGAATGTCAGAAGGACATTCATCCCAAAATATGTGTGCACCCCAATATTTATCGCAGCACTCAGCATAAGAGCCAAGTCATGGGACCAACCTTGATGTCCAACAACAGATTAGTGAATCATTAAGATGTGGTATCTATATACAATGGAATACTACATGGCAGTCAGAAATGATACAATCACAAGACTTTGCAGCAACGTGGATGGACCTAGAACACATTATGTTAAACGAAGTAAGCCAGAAGATGAAAGATAAACACAGAATGGTAACACTATTCTGAAGCACCTAGAAACTACACCATATATACAACTAATACTCAAAGATCAAATAACAGAATTAAACAGGGTAAAAACTACAAACAATAACATTACACATACTCTGGGGAGTAGAGCCCAAAATACATGAAAGAAGAACATATACTTCCGACCACACGTTATACCATGAAGAAATTAACAACAGGGGCCGGCGAGGTGGTGCTAGAGGTAAGGTGTATGCCTGGCAAGCGCTAGCCAAGGAAGGACCGTGGTTCAATACCCCGGTGTCCCATAAGGTGTACCCCCCCCAGCCAGGGGCAATTCCTGAGCACTTAGCCAGGAGTAACCCCTGCACATCAAATGGGTGTGGCCCTAAAAACCAAAAAAAAAATCAGCAACAGCAGAAATAGCAGCATAGAGAGAACAGGTATGTAATCAGCCTGTTACTACAAAGGCCCATAATAATCTCTTACCTGTAAGAGATTATAATAATCTCTTTACCTGTAACCTATACAAGGTTACAGGTAAAGAATACCATGGGAAATCACTGAATCCAATGGAAGCACTTCAAAATAATATGTGTTAATGCCTTAAGCTTACTATATTTAAAATAACCTCTCAGCTTTTCTATCCACAGGATTTCTTGGATACAAAGGGCCGACAACCTAAGACGGCACCTCGGAGCTAAGCTACACAAGATACCATACCCAGGTTGCAGTATGAAATCGTCTCGATAAAACACATTAACATACCCTTTTTCTCTAGGTTATACCTTCTTTTAGGACCTGAAGCACGTGACCAGCCAGACCACCAAAGCAGCATCTGTGACCTACAGACTTATACTACTGGACCTACTCATCAAACATATCCAAGCAAAATAACATGCCCACGCTCTTCTCTCTTCTCACTTCTTTTTTTCTTTTTTCTCTTTTCTCTTTTTCTAGTTAATCTTATTTTCTCTTTTCTTCTTTTCTACCCCTTCCATATACTTTCCTCTTTCCCCCTTCTAGGAATTTGACTATCATCAGTTCACCCCTCAATCCATCCAGATTTTCCATCATATTAAAACTCTTCACCCTCTGCTCTCAATCTATTAGGCATCAAGTCTGACCTCCTACCCCAATGAATAAGTACCCAGCAACCAAGTGAAGGGACACCCACTCAAACCCACACCTCGTCCCCGACAGGAAAAAACAACCAACAGCCCTGCTGACTCATGCTGTGCGGGCCTCTCTACCAACCCTTCCTAACGTGGACTATTGCTGGATTCTGGATTTAGCCCTAAAAAGACTCCCAATGCAAGAACTCCACCCAAGACTCCCCTGACGCAAATCTTTTACCAATCTCAAGAAGGGCAGGGTATGTGATGAAAAGACGCCTGGGAACCCACACCTGACAAGAAAATCTCAAAAGACAATGGGGAAGCCTATACTTCCATCATAAGTATAGGACCGTATAACACTACCTCTTTATTTTTTTATTTCAGTTCTTTATTTATTTTTTACTTCAGTTTTTAAAATCATTTTTCTTTATCCATATGTGAGCAAATATATATATGTATATATATATTTAATTCTATTCTCATCTTATTTGGGTGTGTGACTTGTTTCTCTGCTCTTCTTTTTCCTCCCCCAAATACATCAGCAATATAATGAAGCACCATTTCTTCCTGCAAAGGCACACTAAAAAAAGGGGAAATCTCACGTATATAAACAAGCTCTTATCTACTAGGGATAAGAATTCATACTTATTTACAATACAGGGGAATCTCCCACCTGAAAATATGTCATGTGGACCCAGCTTAGACTCCAGGAGACTAGACACCGACTGTCCAGCCTTGATCCCTGAATCCCAGACATAGAAAAGACACAATTCCGCACAATAGCTACAGGAACCAAATCCCATCTGGGACATCTTGGATACTGCTCAAACACCAACATGTACCAGCTCTAATATGATATCCTGATAACAGGGAAATTAGGAACAAATGGACATAAGAACAGGGCATCCTACCTTACCAACTAAGGACAAGACAAAACCAGAAGACTTGTCACACTTTGGATTGTGCAAAAGCCAAGAACGTGTTCTACAGATGACTGGCGGATAGAACTATGACCGGTCAGTATGTAATATGGGACCAGCAAGAAAGCCCTAGTCTAGGGTTTGTTCTACAACCTGCACAACAACCATGATCTCTAATTCCAGAGACCTGACTGAGACAATTGCAACTGAATGGGTCTTTCAGAAACATAACAAAAAACAATATCCCAGGCTCCACCCGAGGTTCAACACAAGGGCCAAGGTCACCAACCGCAGAAGACAGTTTAAAATGACATTGAGGAAACAGAACTTTTTAAAATCACGAAGAAAGACTCCATCGTAAGTTCTACTCCTTGACCAGTGCAGAGACTGAAACCTCTAGATATAGAGGTCTGATTTTATCATCCAGATCGGAGCAGAAGTCTTCCATACAACATAAAAACACCAAGGGGAGAGTAAATGAACTTGAAAAAAGTCTATAGATAACCCCATGACAATATATTCCAAGGATGGAGAAACCCTGTATATCTTAGACCAAGGGGATTCCCTTTTTGAATGACCCTAATTTTTACTGTGCCTATGCAGGAGGGAGAAAAAAAAGGGGGGGTAGCATGAAGGTAAGGCATTCGCCTTTCATGCAGAAGGTAATCGGTTTGAATCCTGGCATCCCATTTGGTACCCTGTGCCTGCCAGGAACAATTTCTGAGCATGGAACCAGAAGTAACCCCTGAACACTGCCGGGTGTGACCCCCCCCAAAAAAAAAAAGAGAGAGAGAAAGGGCACAAAATAATATTTTTTCCTTTCTTTTTTCTCTTTTCCTTCCTCTCTTCTCTTACCTAGTTTTTGTCAACTTCTTTGTTTTGGTGTAGATATTTAAGTAGTTGTCCACTTTTTTATTTATATATTTACTTTTTCTTTCTTCTTTTCTCTCCTCCCTGTTTGCCCTCTGTCATGTTTTTATCTCAAGACCAGGGCAATTATGTGGTGCATATCTTTATTGCTGCAGTGCTCACTGGATATCTTATTTGATACCTCTTTTTGAACTGTTGTGGTGTTTTACCTTTTATTTTCCCCCTTGTCTCTCAAACTGAGGATGGGAGACTCTAAAAAGACTCTGCCCAATGGTTGATGTAGTTGAGTTTTACCCCATTTTATTACTTTACTCCTCCTCAAACAAAACCACATAACTCGAACTATCTAGTCCCACCTCCCAATTAGAGAGAGAAGTAAGGGAGGTACCAAGACCAAACAGTTATAAGATTACTAAGTAATAAACTAGACACAGAGGGGGTCACTCAATCTAGAAACCCTTGGGGTTATGGTGGAGGATAGGGGAGGCAGAATGGGAACGGAGGTGGAGGGAGGACAATTTGGTGATGGGAATTCCCCTGATTCAATGTTAACATGTACCTGGAATATTACTGTGAATGATATGTAAGCCACTATGATTAAAATAAAAATTATATTATAAAAATGGCAATACTTCCCAAAGCCACTATGATTAAAATAAAAATTATATTATAAAAAATGGTAATACTTCCCAAAGCATTGTACAGATTTAATGAGATCCCTCTAAAGATCCCCATGACATTCTTCAAAGAAGTGGATCAGGCACTTTTGAAATTCATTTGGAATAATAAATACCCTGGAATAGCTAAAGCAATCATTGGGAAAAAGAATATGGGAGGAATTACTTTCCCCAACTTTAAAGTTTACTATAAAGCGATAGTTATCAAAACAGCATGGTATTAGAATAAAGACAGGCCCTCAGATCAATGGTATAGTCTTGAATACTCAGAGAATGTTCCCCAGACATACAGTCACCTAATTTTTGATAAAGGAGCAAGAAATCCTAAATGGAGCAAAGAAAGCCTCTTCAACAAGTGGTGTTGGCCAACTGGCTAGCCACTTGCAAAAAATTGAACTTAGACCTCCAGTTAACATCATGTACAAAGGTAAAATCCAAATGGATTAAAGACCTCGATATCAGACCAGAAACCATAAGATATATAAAACAACACATAGGCAAAACACTCCAGGACATTGAGACTACGGGCATTTTCAAGGGTGAAACTGCACTCTCCAAGCAAGTGAAAGCAGAGATTAACAGATGGGAATATAGTAAGCTGAGAAGCTTCTGCACCTCAAAGGAAATAGCACCCAGGATACAAGAGGCACCACTGAGTGGGAGAAACTATTCACCCAATACCCATCAGATAAGGGGCTAATCTCCAAAAACTTTACAAGAAAAAAAATCTAATCCCATCAAAAAATGGGGGGGAAGAGATGGACAGAAACGTTGATAAAGAAGAAATACAAATGGCCAAAAGACACATGAAAAAACGCTCCACATCACTAATCATCAAGGAGATTCAAATCAAAACAACTATGAGATACTGCTGCACACCACAGAGATTGACGCACATCACAAAGAATGAGAACAAGCAGTGTTAGTGGAGATGTGGAGAGAAAGAAACTCTTCTCCACTGCTCGTGGGAATGTCTTCTAGTTCAACCTTTATGGAAAGTGATATAGAGATTCCTCCAAAAACTGGAAATCGAGCTCCCATATGATCCAGCTATACCACTCCAAGGAATATATCCTAGGAACACAAAAATACAATACAAAAATCCCTTCCTTACACCTATTTATTTATCATAGCAAGACTCTGGAAACAACCAAGATACCCTTCAACAGATGAATGACTAAAGAGACTGATATATATATATACAATGGAATGTTATGCAGCTGTCAGGAGAGATGAAGTCATGAAATTTTCCTATACATGGATGTACATGGAATCTATTATGCCAAGTGAAATAAGTCAGAGATAGAGAAAGATGCAGAATAGTCTCACCCATCTGTGGGTTTTAAGAAAAATTAAAGACATTCTTGCAATAATAATTTTCAGACACAAAAGAGGAGGGCTGGAAGTTGCAGCTCACCTCATGAAGCTCACCACAAACAGGGATGAGTTTAGTTAGAGAAATAACTGCATTGTGAACTATCCTAACAATGAGAATGTTTGAGGGAAATAGAAAGCCTGTCTAGAAGGCGGGGGTTGGGTGGGGAGGAGGGAGATTTGGGACAATGGTGATGGGAATGTTGCTTTGGTGATGGGTGGTGTTCTTTACATGACTGAAAACCAAACACAATCATGCATGTAATCTAGGTGTTTAAATAATATATATAAGGAGATAAAGCAAGCCAGTAGCTCATTTAGAAAACTACTTGGGAGAAGTATTGGACAAGAAGAAACCAAGATAGCAGACGCTGAACAAAGGCATACTAACAGACTGGGTAAAATTTTCTCAAAAGCAACAATGGAATTCTTTTCTTTTCTTTTTTTTTTTTTTTTTTTTTTTTTTTTTTTTTTTTTTTTTTTTTTTTTTTTGAGTCACACCCGGCAGTGCTCAGG
Source organism: Crocidura indochinensis (assembly GCA_004027635.1). Taxonomy (NCBI): domain Eukaryota; kingdom Metazoa; phylum Chordata; class Mammalia; order Eulipotyphla; family Soricidae; genus Crocidura; species Crocidura indochinensis. The sequence continues at coordinate 4,364 of PVKC010043747.1, read as the reverse complement.
GGTTACTCCTGGCTCCATGCTCAGAAATTGCTCCTGGCAGGCACGGGGGACCATTTGGGGCACCGGGATTCGAACTGATGACCTTTTTGCATGAAAGGCAAATGCCTTACCTCCATGCTATCTCCCGGGCTAACAATGGAATTCTTAAGGGACAAAAGAGTAATGTAACAGTTAATGGTAATTTTCCCTGCAGATATTTCTTTACTTGAAGACTCGTTTTTTGTGACTAAATCTCTTACCCCTCGTTTCAGTTTTAATAAATAAGTTTTCCCTAAGCAGAAATTAAGGCATTCTACTTTAAAGGACTGGGAAAGGAAAGAAAGGATCCTCAAGGGTTCTTAAGAAAACCACAAAAGTGAACGTAAAGTCATTGATGCAGGGAAAGGAAGTGTCCATTTAACAATGACAGTAGAAGTTCACAATCCTTTCTGATCAGAGGATTAGATGCTTTGACAAGTTCTAAACTCTGACTTCTCAAAAATAAGTGGATAGACCTGATAAGTTTGATTTAAAACTTGATAGTGTATCAGCTTGTAAAAGTGTATCACTTTATTATATAGTCTCTGACCTGTTTTACATCAGTGTTGGTTTGGAAGACAAATATCTTCCCCAGACTCCAGAAAACATTCTTCAAATACATGTTACTTCTTTGTTAATGTAAAATATCCTACCAGGGGCAGGAGAGATAGCATGGAGGTAAGCTGTTTGCCTTTCATGCAGAAGGTCATCGGTTCAAATCCCGGTGTCCCATATGGTCCCCCGTGCCTGCCACGAGCAGTTTCTGAGTATGGAGCCAGGAGTAACCCCTGAGCAATGCCAGGTGTTACCCAAAAACCACACACACACACACACACACACACACACACACACACACACACAAATCCTACCAAATAATAAGTCACACATTCTCTTCCATGCTAGGTTTTATCACATCAATCACTTCTTCTTAGTTATGTGCTAAATGACTTCATTTATGTTGGAGTCAGTGGATTTATGTTAAGTTCTAAATCTCAAGTATTACCACTCAACTCTCATGAAATATTAGATACTTCTGTCTCTGAGTTCTTAAACATAATCTAATTATTGAAGCAATTTCCACCTTATTTAAAATAAAACACAATCCCTGAAAATATAACCATCTCTGTCCCATTATTAACAAAAGTTTAAAAGATGCAGGATAGGATCCTTTATTTTAAAAAAAGTTTTGGGCCACACCCATCAGTTCTCAGGTCTTAGTCCTGGCTCTGTACTTAGGGATCACTCTTAGCAGGCTCAGGTATCCTTATGGGGTGCCAGAGATTGAATCCAGGTCAACTGTGTGTAGGCAAATGTCAAACTCACTGTACTATCATTCTAGCCTCTGATGTTTTCATGGTCTTTTTTTAAATATTTTATTAAAACACCTTGATTACAAACATGATTGTGGTTGGGTTTCAGTCATGTAAAGAACACCCCCCATCACCAGTGCAACATTCCCAATACCAGTGTTCTGAATCTCTCTCCTCCCCACCCCATCTCTGCCTGTACTCTAGACAGGCTATCTATTTCCCTCATACATTCTCGTTGTTAGGATAGTTCACAATGTAGTTATTTCTCTAACTAAACTCATCACTCTTTGTGATGAGCTTCCTGAGGTGAGCTGTAACTTCCAGCCCTCCTCTCTTTTGTCTCTGAAAATTGCAAGAATGTCTTTCATTTTTCTTAAAACCCATAGATGAGTGAGACTATTCTGCATCTTTCTCTCTTTCTTTGACTTATTTCACTCAGCATAATAGATTCCATGTACTTCCATGTATAGGAAAATTTCATGACTTCATCTCTTCTGACAGCTGCATAATGCTGAATAATTAAATCACATAAAATGGTGAATTTTGAAAAAGCACTAGGTCACATACTACCACATTGGGGTTCAGGAAAATTCTAAAATTTTCTATGTTTCTAATCATGAACAGTTATGTGTCTAACCATAAATCCTTCCGAACACTCAACAATGCTTCTGAAAGACATAATGGATATGTATTAGTCACTGTATATTAAAGTCCTTAGGATATTTTCTGAACCCACGTGAAAACAAGAGCAGTTTAATTTTACCGCAGGCAATATATTTGCATGTCATTTGTAAGGTTAAAGCTGTACCATGTCTTTATCATGATTTTATTTTAATAGAAGAGAAACTAAGTGATTTGATTTTGAGCTCAACACCCTCATAGTTGTTTATGGTGTGTCTGGAAATTACTTTTTTCCTAAGCTGAAAAAGTATAACAGATATTCAACAAGTCCTTGGAGATCTAAATAAAAATTCTATAGAACTCATTCAAAATTCCAAGGCAAATTAAACTATTGTTGGTTAAATTAAAAAAAATTTTGGGGGGCCACACCCAGTGACGCTCAGGGGTTACTCCTGGTTATGCGCTCAGAAGTCGCTACTGGCTTGGGGACCATATGGGAACTGGGGGATCGAACCGTGGTCCGTCTAGGCTAGCGCAGGCAAGGCAGGCACCTTACCTCCAGTGCCACTGCCCGGCCCTAAATTAAATTTTTAATTGAATTAAATAACATTTATACTCTGTGCCTTTCAACTATCATAATGACACCAATGGTCCCTGTATGTTTCTATATAGATCATCTTTGTACCTGGTAAAATTGACTTGAATAAAATTACTGACTTGTGAGTTCCTGATGTATGCATGTGATTGTCATAGTTTAATATTTTAGTTCAATATTTTTAACACATTAAAATATGTGAAAATTTTAGCTAAATCACAGGTTGGCTTTTCCTACTCTGGCCAGATATGAGGGTAAAAAATGTCTTTTGACTTTATTAGTGATTAGTAGCCTGATTTTAATCATAAACATATGACTACAAGTCTTTCTACTCTGTATCACCTCCAATAACATGAATTGAGTCATTGAGTCTTGAATTAAGGGTTCCTTTTTTGGAGGGGTGGTATTTGGACCACACATGGAAGACCTCAGGGTTACTCCTGGCTTTGTGCTCAGAAATCGCTCCTGGGTGAGCCATCTTGGGTGGGCCATGTGCAAGGAAAATGCCCTACCACTGTACTATCATTCTGACCTCTGGGTTTCCTTTTCTGAGAAATCCTTAATCCTTTTTCCTGTTTTATCTGAGAAAGAATGAAGGAAAGATTGGCAGAAACTGTGTGAACTTTCAACACATTTCCTCAAGATCAATGCATGCTTCTGAAAACAGCTCTGCTGAGTCTTTCTGATCTCTCTGGTTTCTTTGAAAATGAAAATGTCCAAGCCAAAGATCACATGCTAATTCATATAGAGAATAAATCTGTTTTTGTTGATTAATTTGTCAGCTCACTCTCCTAAATAATTTCCCCAGGATGAAAAGAACCAACAAATCTGAAAGCATGGGGATTTTCTGGGAGAGCAAAGAGCTGAGTGCACAAAGGCAGGAGGAAATGCACTATCACAGCCTTGGTCTTTACAGTTCTTTTTTTTTTAATTTAATATAACTTTTATTTTGATCATAGTGGCATAAATATTGTTGACAATAATATTTTAGGTACATATTTACATAAAATCAGGGGGATCCCATCACCGATTTGTCCTCCCTACACCTCCGTTTTCGTCCTACCTCCCATATCCTCCTCCCTCACCCCCTGGGGCTGCTAGAATATGTGGTCCCTCTGTACCTAGCTTACTACTTAGTAGTCTTGCATCTGTTTGGTCTTGGTGCCTCCCTTATTTCCCCCTCTAACTGGGAGGCAGGACTAGATAGTTCAAGTTATGTGGTTTTGTTTGAAGAAGAGAAAGGTAATAAACTGGGGTAAAAGTCTAATACGCTGAAAATGAGTGGAATCCTTCTAGAGGCTCTCATCATCGGTTTGAGAGACGAAGGAGAAAAAAAGGTGAAACACCCCAACAGTACAAAAAGAAACGTCAAATATCCAGTGAGCACTCCAATAATAACAATAAGCACCACAAAAAAAAAAAGCTATAAGATATATACAGTCAGGTCATGGTTCTAGCAGCCAGTCATCTGTAAATCGCGATCTTGGCTTTTGGACCGACCAAAGGGTGACAAGTCTTCTGATTTTGTCTTATCGTTAGCTGGTGAGGTAGGATAACCTGCTCTTAGGTCAAGTTGTTCCCATTTTCATATTAGCGCTGGCACTTGTTGGTGGCCCAGCAGTATTAAGGATGTCCTGTATGGGATTTGTTTCCTGTAGCTGTTGTGAAGAACTGTGCCATTTCTATGTCTGGGATCCAGGGTTCAAGGCCGGACGGATGGTGTCTAATCACCTGAGGTCTAAGATGGGACCTTGTGACATATTTTCAAGGTGGGAGATATCCCTGTATTGTAAACAAGTAGGAGTTCTTATCCATAGTAG
>PVKC010043746.1:0-11745 GCA_004027635.1 Crocidura indochinensis | reverse complement strand
AAAAAAAAGAGCTCTTTCTGACTTCCTAAAAATTCCCTTCATTCTACATGTGATACATATACACAATGGAATATTATAATACTTTCATTAATGGTGCAATTATGCAATTTGCTGCAACTTGGTGGGAAGTAGAAGATATCATGTTTAGTGTAGTAAGTCAGAAGAAGAAAAACAAACACAGAACAATCTTTTTTATCTATGACGTACAAAGTAATTGTATTAGTAAATGTAATGTAATAAAGGGGAGAGTACTAGATCACCATATACTCCAGAGCCTAAGGAAGAAAGGAGCAGAGAAGATAAGAACTCAGGAGAGATGAAGTCATAAAATTTTCCTATGCATGGATGATCATGATTATGGAATCTATTAGCTGAGTGAAATATATCAGAGGGAGAGAGATAAACACAGAATAGTCTCACCCATATATGTGTTTAAGAAAAGAAAAAGACATTATTGTAATAATGCCCAGAGCAACAGAGATGGGGGCTGAAAGAACTGGCTCTTGATGTGAAGCTCACCACATAGAGTGGTGAGTTTAGTTAGAGAATTGACAGCACTATCTTGTCAATGTTAATGAGTAAGAGAAGTAGAATGCCTATCTCAAATATAGGCAGGAAGTGGGGAAGGAGGGTGGTGGGGGGCATTATTTGTGGGAATGTTGCACTAGTGAAGGGGAATGTTCTTTTTATGACTTAAACTCAATTACAGTCATGCTTGTAATCGAGGTGCTTACATTAATAACTTATATAAAATATTTAAGGCACTTAAAATGTGTAAAACAAATTATTTATTGAACACTTAAAATAAATGTGTTTTATTTTCTACCTTCAAATAAAATTATACTATTTAAAGTATACAAATAAATTTTACTGTGTTGTAGAATAACTTCCAGGAACTAAACTTACATTTTTGCAGATGTGCAGTATAAATGATGTAAGTTAAACGTATTGATTTAAAAGTCATATATTGGTTTTTTCAGGCTGTTCAGTATTGATGAATATTGACTCCTCAATAATTAAAATTTAATATGGCTGCAATAATCAAATCATTCCAGGGGAAATGTTTTGGATAGGAAAAAAAAGAAAAAAGAATCTAGATCTATAATAATTGACACTGTGAATTGTCTTGGACCAATACAATTATAAAACATACAAAAGAAATTGTTTTATAAAGTGTTAAAAGTTTTGTATTATTTTGGGAAAAATGAGTATATTTTATTCGACAGATAAGATAATCTGAATAAAAAATAATTTAAACAATAAATACCAAAATATTATCCAAGTTAATTTCTCTCTAAAATTAATAATCCTGTTAGGAGATAGTATCACTACTTAAATAAAGCTCAGAAACAGGGTCAGAGCAATAGCGTAGCTGTAGGGCTTTTGTCTTGCAGAGGATCAACCCTGGATGAACACTGGTTCGATTCCCGACATCCCATATAGTCTTCCAGGGCTGCCAGGAGCGACTTCTGGATCCAGAGTCAGGAGTAACCCTTGAGCACTGCCTGGTGTGAACCTCCCCCCAAATACCCAGAACCATCTTATCTAAGGATTATTGATGTCTAAACGCATACATCATGTTGTATAATAATTTTTATGGCTTTCACTATATATTATTATGTGCATTGAATGTTATATACTTGAAATCAGATAGCTATGGAACCAAATATGCCATATGATTTAGGAAAAATAATACAATTCTGTAACTTTTAGTTTTCCTATTTAAAATGAGATTTTTTTTATATTTGTCATATATTATTTAGTGCTATATTTATTCATTTGTTCATTGGCTGATACGGACTAAATAATAATTTTAAATGCTGAGAATGAGATGATGAGTAGTCATTGTCAGTAAACCTATAAAGTTTAAAAACTAGCAGTGGAAAGTCCAGGGAGTAAATCAAAAAGCTAAATATATTCTGTACATGTGAGAAGCTCCAAATTTTATCCTTGGGTCCTCATAGACTTCACAGCACCTCTAGGAAAGGCCCTTATGACCCCAGTTTCTCTGGATCAGTGCCTCACTAAATCATTGCCTAACAGAGTGAGAACTGTCCATCCACATTACTGATCATTTATTGTTAGAATGATTTTTGGGTCCCCAAGCATTGTTTAAAATTTTCCCAACACCATACAAACAAATTATTAGACAATATAGATATAGTGGCAAAGAAAAATATTATCCATATAATAAAATATTACTATTGCAACTGATTTTAGAATGAATAGCACATCATTTTAGCATAACATGGTTTTCACAAAGAGTTATCTTGATATTAAGTGTATGAAAAATATTCACCATTTTTGTGTCAAGGGCATATTTGAAGAACAGAAAATAAATAACTTGTGTAAAAGCATTGCAGGTGCAGCAAGCATGGTATGAACATCTAACTGATAGAACAAATGGACTGTGATGAGAATTCATGTTGGAAAGGGAAGGAAGACTCCAATAATAGAGAACTAAATAGCACTTTTGTTACTTTCTAAAGAATGTTGAAGAGGAAAAATGGCAAAATGAAGTTTGTGGATTCTTACACATAGTCGGCCCTCAATAAATGTAGTATTCATCAATAAAGCAATAGCTCTTAAGAAGGAAGGTCATAGATTTTATTAGCACTAGGAAATAAATATTTCCAGGTATGAAGTAATATTGTAGCAGAACTATTATGTCCATTATGTTGATCAAAGACCTTTCTCTTTATAAGTTGCCACACTTGTGCATAATTCTACACTAAACAAAGATATTCAGCAATTATATTGAACAATGGCAATATAAGTTTCTGACTTGCACAACTTTTCTATACCTCAATTTTGAGTTTATTTTCTTCTTCAAAATAGAGAACTGTTGTAATGCTTTTTTTTCTCTGATTCTTTTTATTTTGTTTTATTTTTAAAGTTTATCTTTATTTAAACACTGTGATTACGAACATGTTAGTCATTGGGTTTCAGTCATCATTACTGTGATAATGCTTATAAAAAAGGAAGAAGTATAAATATATAAAAGTTTTGTGGTTTTATCTATTTATTTATTTATTTTTTTGGTTTTTGGGTCACACCTGGCACTTCTCAGGGGTTACTCCTGGCTCCATGCTCAGAAATTGCTCCTGGCAGGCACGGGGGACCGTATGGGGCACCGGGATTCGAACCGATGACCTTTTGCAGGAAAGGCAAACGCCTTACCTCCATGCTATCTCCCGGGCCCCCCCCCCTTTTTTTGGGGGGGGGGCACACCTGTTTGATGCTCAGGGGTTACTCCTGACTAAGCACTCAGAAATTGCCCCTGGCTTGGGGGGACCATATGGGATGCTGGGGGATCAAACCGTGGTTGCGATCTTTTTTTGGCTAGTGCTTGCAAGACAGACACCTTACCTCTAGCGCCACCTCGCCGGCCCCCAAAGTTTTGTGTTTTAAAAAATTCAGGGTATTTATTTACTGATTTATTTTTTCATAGAAAATTGAGTTTTATGCTAAAAGGATATGCATGTATATCTAAAGATTTTTCTTTGGATGTAGAAAGGTAATTAAATATTTATAAAAATATCAAAGACTATTTGGAATATAATATTTATTAACATGACGCTTTAGAAAATAAATCCAAAAGACATTAAAAGGTTCAAGAACTTCTAACAAAAATGGAAATAAACTTGACTCAAATAGAAAAAATAAACTGTCTTATACGAGTAATCGAAATTTTTAAAATGTACAGTACATAGAATTTTCTCCTTCCTTCCTTCCTTCCTTCCTTCCTTCCTTCCTTCCTCCCTCCCTCCCTCCCTCCCTCCCTCCCTTCCTTCCTTCCTTCCTCCCTCCCTCCCTCCCTCCCTCCTTCCCTTCCTTCCTTCCTTCCTTCCTTCCTTCCTTCCTTCCTTCCTTCCTTCCTTCCTTCCTTCCTTCCTCCATCCCTCCCTTCTGCCCTCCCTCATTTCCTTCCTCCCTTCCTCCCTCCCTCCCTTCTTCCCTTCTTCCCTCCTTCCCTTCCTCCCTTCCTCCCTCCCTTCTTCTGAGTAGTGCCCTAGCAATCCCCAGCTAGTCATTTTGATGCTCTTTTCAGAAGAATTCAGTATTACTTGGGCCCTTCTATGTCAGAGATTACCCAGTCGTCTCAAGTGATTCAAGAGACGCATAATTGCCAGAGCTGCTCAGGGACCATGAGGGGCTAGGGGTTATACTAAGTTGGTTGCATAAAGACATGTAGTGTAATCCTGCACTATCTCTGCAGTCCCTATTTATTTCTTATTAAGATCTTACAGGTAAATAATTAATAAATGTTTTAACAACTAGATAAAAATTGCTATTGACTAAATTAAACAATAGAAAGAAGACATATCGTCTTATGCTGCCAATGGTGGTATACAGTAAGCTAAAAGTTCTATTTTAAAATAAATCCTCTCTTGCCAAACATAATTTTAAAAATGAGCTGCATGGTACAGAAAAGAAAGTATAATTTCTAAATTATATAATTCCAGAGACTGAAATGATGATATAGCTGGTAGAATACTTACTTTGTACCTGACTTGGGTTTGACACCCCATTCAATCTCTTGAGGCTGCATTCAGATCAATATTAGAAGTGATCTACGGGGGCCGGAGCAGTGGCATATGCTGGAGGGCATTTGCCTTGCACACGTTAACCTAGGATGGACCACGGTTCCCCAAGCGAGGAGCAATTTCTTAGCGCATAGCAGGAGTAACTGGTTGTGGCCCAAAAAGCAAAAAAAAAAAAAAAAAAAAAAAAAAAAAAAAAAAAAAAAAAAAAAAAGAAAGAAAAAAGAAAAAAGAAGTGATCTACAAGCATATAAGCATCACTGGGTATGGCCCCAAAATAAAAAGCTACAAATAATCTCCTTGAGTTCATAAACTAGGTTGAACTATATTAAAAATCCTGTATGTCGGGGCTGGCGTGGTGGCACTAGAGGTAAGGTGTCTGCCTTGCACAGTGCTAGCCTAGGATGGACCGTGGTTTGAACCTGCGGCGTCCCATATGGCCCCCCAAGCCAGGAGCGACTTCTGAGCACATAGCCAGAGGTAACCCTTGAGCATTACCAGGTGTGGCCCAAAAGCCAAAAAAAAAATCTTGTATGTCTATCAACTAATGTTATGAAGCTCTAATTTCATATAAGAGAAATTCAGATCTCAAGAGATACATTTGAGCTTGAAAATATGGATAGGCAATTATTGTAATCTGCTTAAATCTATTTCATTGACTTGGTAATGGGATAAAAAAATACCACTATTGATGAGGAGGAAGCAGTTACTGTTCATAAATATAGTTTTATTTTATATATTTACAAGTCAACATTTCTTATCTAATTTTTAACTTTTATAATTAATTGAGGCTCCTTGATTTATAATACTGTAAATGGCTTCTCATGCACAAAATTCCAATTCATTCTTATCACCAATATAATCTATCTCCCTCCTCCAATGGAGGACATCCATGGGGTCCTGAGTATATTTTTAACTAGTTATATATACATATATATCTTCAAATATATACACAAACATATATTCAAGAAAGTAGAATATCATGCAATCGCCATGATATGGATTAAACTATAAAATTTCATGCTGAGTGAAGTAAGTCAGAAGGAAAGGGTTAGGTACACAATAAATGCACTCATATGGGCATTTAAAGACACAATATGTAGCAATTAAAGGCTGAAAGTAATACAATGAGAGAACTGATCCACAAAATTGAGTTTCTGAATATTTAGGGTGAGGTTTAAAGGGCAGTATATTGAGACCCTTGGGTAAACCAGGGTACATTAGAGATTTCTTATGGTGCTGAAATTTTGTATGCAGAAAACCACCATCAACAATACTGTAAATAGCAGTACCTCAAAAATAATTAAACAGAAGTTAAGAAAAATGTTAATATAACAAAACTTATTGACTTAAAATTAGAGGGCTGGTGCTGTGGTGCTACAAGTAAGGTAACAGTCTTGCGAGTGCTAGCCTATAATGAGCAGCGATTCGATCCCCCAGAGTCCCACATGGTCCCCCTAAGCCAGGGGGGATTTCTGAGCACAGAGCCAGGAATAACCCCTGTGCGTCAACAGGCATGTCCCCCCCACCCAAAATAAATAAAATTAGAAAATTCAGGGGCAGAGCAATAGTACAACATGAAGGGTATTTGCTTTCTATGTGGCTGATATGTTTGATCCCCAGCATCCCATATATTACTTGATTTTCATTAGGAGTGAGACTACCAAACAAACAAACAAACAAACAAACAAACAGACAAAAAGCTAAGGAGCTGAAGAGACTGCACAGCAAGTAGGAAGTTTGCTAAAGTAGGCCCTACTCCAGACCAATTGGGTTAGATCCCGGCATCTCATATAGACCCCAAGCCTTCCATGAGTGAATCCTAAGCACAAAGCCAGGAGTTATTCCTGAGTGCCTTTGTATGTAGCCCAAAAGCCATCATCATCATCATCATCATCATCATCATCATCATCATCATCATAATAATATTAATAATAAATTTAGAAAACCCAAAGGTATATAACTTGAAGACAAATGGGTAATTATATAATATCTCTGTGTATTAAGAGTACCTTCAATTTTAAGGATTGGCAATCATACACAATAACAGGGAGAAGTATCTTTACTATTTGCTTCTAATTTTACATTTCACCTGGGGTCAGATTCTAACTGGCATTCAGCATTATATTATATCTCCTTTCTTTTCTTAATTTCTCTATTTTTCTCCAGCATACATATTTTTAAAATTTTACTTTTTTATGTTTGTATTTACTTATGTCAAAATGTTTATTTATTTATGTAAACATATGTGTGTATATATTTATTTATGTCAACACTTTTATTTATTTATGTCAACACATTTAAGTGTTCAGGGCATATTCCCAGATCTATATTCAGAAATTACTCTGGTGGTACTTGGGAGCCCATCTGAGGTGCTAGGTAAAATCTGAGTTGCCCATATGCATTGCAACTTGCCTATATGCTATACTATTGCTAAAGCCCCAATTATTCTTATCTTAATAGCGTTCATTCTCTAATTATTGCTCATAAATAGAGGCAAATGGTGCAATAACAAACAGAACTTTCAAATCTAAGAATTTAGAGGTAATTCAAAAGCAAATGTTATTTATTGGAGTATGGAATTCTAGATTAAAGTGTTTTTTTCAGAACTCCAAGAATGTTGCTAGGCTGTACCTACTTGAATTTTGTTAACAGATCATTGTGTGATTTTTTATTCTTGTTCCTTTTCTCTCAAATATTTTTTAAATTGTATTTCGTTTATAGTGACTTTCCACTGTGGTCTTTTTATTTACATTTTGTGAAGATTCGGGAAGAATTGTAATCCTTGGAAATAGTCTTCAACCATTTTATTAGATAAGGCTGCTCTCTATATTTTGTTTGATTATTCTAAAGCTACTATTTTAAATATTTTTCTTTTTCTGGATTTTGGGATATACTTGGTAGTATTTAGGGGATACTCATGTCTTTGTGTTGAGTGGTCATTCCTGGCATAGCTTTGGAGACCATATAGGATGCTGGAGATCAAATCCAGGTCAGCAAACAACCTACCTGTTATACTATCACTCAGGCCCCTCTAATTTCTTAAAAAATAATTCAGGTGCCCATCTCGTGCCATATAAAAAGATCCACTTAAATTTTTATAGAGCTTGATGTAAAACTTTTCTTTCTAAAAGACACCAGGGAGAACCCTCCAAAGTCTTCCTGTCAGAAGAGCCCCCTTTAGTGAAAAATTTCTTTGGCACCAATTACAACGAACAGTGGGAATAAACAAATGGGACTAAGTCAAACCAAAAGTGCTTCTACACTGACAAAAAAATGAAATCTAAAATCTGAAAACTCTGTTTATTGAAAAAAAAAGTTGCAAACCACACATCAAAGGGCTTATACCCAAGTTATATACAGTACTCACCAACACCAAAAAACAACAAACTATCTTGTTCAAAAAGTGGGAAGAGGAGATGAAAGAAAGCTTTTTAAGGACAGTATTAAAATGGCAGGTATTCAATAAATGTCAAAAACTACTTATTAAAATAGAATTTCAAATAAAAAGGCAAGAATGAGCTATTACCTCACACTAACAAGAATTATTTTTATTAAAAAATGACCAGGTAGAGATGTGGTGATAAAGGAATTCTCTTCTGGTAGTAGTACTATTACATGATTCTGACTTTCTAGAAAAACAGTTTGTAGACCCCTGAGCATATTACAAATAGGAATTATCATTTAACCTAGTGATTGTACTCCGAAATCTATCACAAAAACACAAACCATAAATCTAAGAAAACAGGTACACCTACTTATATTGCAGTACTCTTTACAACATCAGATGAGTAGATAAAGAAATGTAAAGATGTACATATATACAAAAGAATACTAAGCAACTATGAGAAAAGAAAAATATTTTACTGAAACTTGCAATGAATTGGATAGTATCAGTATTGTGCTGAAGTGAGCCATAAAGTCAGAGATATATACCAAATAATTCTGCTCATCTTCAAAGTATAAACCAATAAAGAGATTAAATCTTCCTTTTGGAAAAAAAAAAAAAAACTCTGGGACACGATCTAAGGCACTAAGAAAGGAAGTTAAGTGTTGGAAGGGAGGAAAAGATTATTGGGGGATAAGGAGACAATAACTAAAAATGGTAGATAATTATAAACTATGTTACCACAATTAAAAAATTTATTTTAAGCAGACAGAAAAATGGCACAGCAGGTAGAGCATTTGCCTTGCATGTTACCAACCTGGGTTCTATTCCTGACATCATTTATTTTGCCTAGAGCCTTCCAGGAGTCATTTTATTTTTTGGAGGGGCTAGGTTTGGGGTCACATTTGGCAATATTCAGAGATTGTTCCTGGCTCTGCACTCAGACATCTGTAGCCCCCCAAAATATAAAGCACACACACACACACACACACACACACACACACACACACACAAATTGGAGGGGGAGGGGCTGTGACACACAAAAGTAGAGCATTTGACTTTCATGCGGTAGACTCAGTATGAACCTGGGCTCGATTCCCAGAATCCCATATGGTCCTTCAAGTCAGAAGCAATTTCTGAGTGCATATCCAGGAGTAACCCCTGAGGGTCTCTGGGTGTGGCCCAAAAACAAGCAAACAAAAAGAAATGAAAAGAAGAAAGGAAGGAAAGAAGCAGAAATGGAAAGAAAAAGAAAAAGAAAGAAGGAAAAAGAGAGAAAAAGAAAGGAAGAAAGAAAAAGAAAAGAAATAAAAACAAAGAGAAAGAAAGAAAAGGAGCAAAAGAGAAAGAGAAAAAGAAAGAAAAAAGGAAAGAATGAAAAAGAAGAGAAAAAAATTCAATGCTCAGAATGGCAGCAACAAAGTGTCAACTCTTCTAATACAGTTGCTAAAATATTTACTCTGTTATATTAATGTATCTTTAGAGTTAAAAATATATTCTCACAGATTCATAATTTTGTTTGTTTTAGGGCCCTACCCTATGGAGCTCAGAGGTCACTCCTGGCTTTGCGCTCAGAAGTCACTCCTGCAGGCCAAGGGGACCCTCTGACCCCTTTTATCTCCTCTCTCTTGCGTTCTCTCTTATTCTCTCTTCTCTTTCTCTCCTCTCTTTCTCCTCTCTTTTGATATTCTTTTTTTTCTTTTTATTTAAACACCATGATTACAAACTTTTTCATGAATTTTTACTGAAAAATCTTTGACAGCCTTTTTCCAATTTGGTTTGTTAGTCATCAAGTTATTCAGTTTGATGAGGAGAAAAGATGACTTCTTTATGGCTACATATTGACAGTTTGCTTGATAGGTTAGAGATATTTATTCAACATATTTTTAATGAGTCTAGTTGACAGCATTTGCTATGAAAGAAAATCTATTATACATCATGTAGGGAGGAAAAAGAGAGAAGATAACGTTGCATCATGATCCACTGGGGTTTACTCTCTGTGGATCAATGATTCTGCTCAAAGTTGTGATGGCTCTGGAAATAATAAAATGTTCATATTGTCTATAAGAATAAAAAAATCTGAGTATTCAATATGTAAAGAGTCACTCAATCTCCCAATTTCTAATGTGGTATATCCTACCTCAATTTTATTTTATTTACATTTTATAATATCTTTATTTAAGCACCATGATAACAACCATGTTTCTCTTTGAGCTTCATTTAAAAAAAAAAAAAGAACACTCCCCCTTCACCAGTGCCTTAATTTTAACTGCTATCTTTCAATACACAAATCCTATCTTTGAATATATCTCAAGAATAATCTACATATTTCATCCCGAAGTAAAATATCTATGTGAGCAGAGAATGAAAGGATCTGGGAATGTAACTGCTGTTAGGTAATTATGTACTATCAACTAGTTAGTAATTGATTATATTGCATTTAATTTATAAAATATTATTTATTAATTTTTATTCCAGTATCTAAAAGAGCAATGTTAATGTCTGATATGTTCCTTTACTTACTTCAGTGCAGGGTTCTCAAACTCTCAGCCCTCGGGTCGTTTGCAGCCCTCCATACAACATTTTGTGGCCCTGCCCTAGAGGAATTTTGTTTTGTTTTGTTTTGTTTTGTTTTGTTTTAGTGGTTTGGGTCACACCCCCCAATGTTCAAGGCTTACTACTGACTTTGCACTCAAGGATAACCCTGACTTTGCCTCCTGCAGCCCCCAGGTAAATTGAGTTTGAGACCCCTGCTTTAGTGTTTTATTTCTTTTCTAAAATTGAGACTTATAAGCTTAGGGAATTTCAGTTTTCACGAACTATACCAGTTGATCCAGCACACAACTATTATTTTTATTCTATGTTTTTATATTTTAAGTACTTTATTGATATATTCATTTTATTTTAATTTTATTATGAAGAACATATAGAAAAATACATAATCATCAATCTATACCAGGGGAAACTAAAAACATTTTCACACCTGTAGGTTTTTATCTTGAACTAACATGTTATTCTTATTCTGATATCTATCAATATAAACGTATACTGCTTATTTTTGAATATATTTTTACGTTTGGGAGCCACACAAAAAAATACTTAGGACTAACTCTTGGCTTTGTGTTCAGGAAACATTACTGGTGTTACAAGGAAGATAAACTAAAGGTCAAATATATGCAAGAAAGGGATGTGCTTCCTATAATTGCTCTGGGCCTCTTTTTGAACTATATGTGAAGATACGTACTATATATATATATATATATATATATATATATATATATATATATATATATATATATACTCCATTTCTATATTTATCTTACAATATACTATATTTATTCTATATTAAGTTCTGTTTTTGCAATAACAGTCTTGAATTAATTTAATTAATATGTTTGAGTGGATGCAGATAGAAGTCCTTAGGGAAAAAAGCTTCACAATTTATTATTAAAATATGTGTTCATTTAGCAGAAAATCTAGTAGCTATATGAAGCAAGTAATTATCTTCTTTCTTCCCTTTCTCTTTTCATTTGTTTTTTCTTTCCTTATTTCTTTAGTTTTTCTTCCTTCCTTCCTACCTTTTTTCCTCTTTCCTTCCTTTTTCTTTCTTCTTCCTTCCTTCCTTCCTACCTTTCTTCCTTCCTTCCTTTCTTTTTCTTTCTTTCCTTTCTTTCCTTTCTTTCTTTCTTTCTTTCTTTCTTCTTTCTTTCTTTCTTTCTTTCTTTCTTTCTTCTTTCTTTCTTTCTTTCTTTCTTTCTTTCTTTCTTTCTTTCTTTCTTTCTTTCTTTCTTTCTTTCTTTCTTTCTTTCTTTC
>PVKC010043745.1:0-11715 GCA_004027635.1 Crocidura indochinensis | reverse complement strand
AAAAAAAAAAAAAAAAAAAAAAAAAGTCCCCACCAACAACTTCAGTCAACAACGCATTACTGGAGAGAAAGGGAGTCTTCAAAAATAGTCCCTTCAAAAATTAGGCCATATACAGAGAGTGCAGCCGACAGGGCGCTTGCTCTGCATGCTGTCAACCTAGGCTCAATCCCCAACACCACATATAGTCTTCCAAACACTACCAGGTGTGACCCCTAAGAATTTCCAGGTGTGCCCCCCCAAGCTTAAAAAATGCACTTTTTTCATGCCCTTTGGATTCCTGCAACTAACTCAATCAACATGCCTCTAGATGTAGGCAGGTGGTTTTGTGGTAGTCCTTTAAGTCTATCCCTCAGTCCTCTTTTCTCAATCCACTCCAGAAACTCCCTGCTTTGGAAGTTGAGGGTAAGGAATCCCAGACCATGATTGCTTGGCCCCTGTCTGAAGGCATCAGTCAGGCTAAGACCTACACTGCGAATGGCATAGCAGCACTGCACCCTTTACAGAGATGCAGGAGGCAGCCCTTGGCATCAGCTTTCAGGCTCCCTGCCAAAAAAGTAAGCCCTTTCCCCCAGATGGAGCACTTGAGCTCCCTGCCCCCCACATAGTGCACCTCTGTCCCTGTCTCCCAGGCTGTGGGGTTTAGAGAAATATTTGGAGTTCGGTGGGGGTAAGGGAAAGGGAACATAGACCAGCAGGGTGAGCGAGCAACTCTCTCCCTAATCCATACCCAGTAGGAAAGAACCTCCATTCTCAGCATGGATTTGGGGATCACATTGGGCATTCCTCTCTCCTGATTCAGATGCACTGTTGAAAGGACTTTGGGGTCAATGTTGCTCCTCTCAGCCCTTCTCCTTGTTGGTGTTGGTCCAAGGTGACAGAGTCAGAAGTGCATTTCAAATTCACAGGCCGTTTAGCTCTCAGAAGACGAAGGAGAAGACTTCATGTCTGATAAGCAAGCCTTTAGGGCAAGTAGAGCTAAGGAAAGAAGGGCTGGGACAGAGTTAGAGAAGCCCCTTTTAGCGGGTTTTATGTTCAAGAAAGAGAATAGTCCTAGAGCACCTTTCCTAAAGACAACTACGTATTTCTAAAGGAGATAACCTTCTGTTATGCTTGGGGTTACCACAGACAACCCCAAGGGCACTGGGGGGAATGACATTTGATGGTATAATCAAACTCAGGGTCTCTTATGCCAGGCCTATGCTCTATCATTTGAGCTACCGTCCTGTCTCCCCAAGAACTCTTCAGGATATATCAGAGTCCATATGGAAGTTTAAGAGCTCTAGCCCAATAGTTCAACAATTCAACACTGTGGAAAGAGCCTTTCCCGAGGAGACAGGACACCAGAAGGAAGACCTTCTCCAAGATAGACACAAGAGAAGTAAGTTCAAGGACACTCCTGTAGAATCATGTGTGCTATTGAAAACTGGGAAGTAATATAAAGTCCATTGGTGGCAAGGGGGGGTGCATTGTGGTTTATTTGTGCAGTGTTTATTTATTCATCGGTTAAAATGCATGGTGGATCTTAGATGAACAATAGCAAGTTCCAGAACATCACCCTTTGGGTAATTGAAGAAACTCTCAGAGTAGGGCTTTCAGTGATGTATGAGTAATTCATCAGTGAGGCTGGAAACTTCTGGAAGGGGTTTCAGGAGCTGAAAGGGACTTCTCTATCTCTGCCCCAGCCCTTTTTTTTTCTTAGCCCTACTTGCCCCAAAGGTTTATCTTGCATGAAGTCTTCCCTCTCAAGGTTCTTAGATTCAGGCATGAGAATGCCCACCAATGTCAGGTGAGTTGTTGTATCTTTGAAAGGAGGAAAAGGTTACAAAAGGGACTTCTCTGATGGTACAGGTATTAAGTCACTTGCTTTGCATGCATTGACCTCAGTTCCATTCTCAGCATTGCAAATGATGCCTGAGCTCTACAAGGAGTGACCCCTGAACAGAGTCAGTAATAAGCCCTGAGCACTGCTGAGTACAGCTCAAACTTCCTATCCCCAAATCTGATATAAACATGGTGACATGTAAACACTGGTTATTTCTGGTGGTAGGTACAAGGCCTTTGTTAGATTTCTCTTTATATTCTTCTGTATGTTTGAGGCATTTCAGTAAGAAGAAAAGGCAAGTGAATTCCCGTGGCATTTTTTGCACACGCTTATTTATTTCTAAGAACAGTAATGGGTATGGTACTGTGATTTTCCATTTTCTTCTCTTCCCTGAAAGAAACTCATGGTTTCGCTTCTTTGTATTGTCCCTAAAGTGCATCTAAAAGCATTTTTCTTTGTTGCAGAAATATCATGCAAAGCAGCATCTTTCCAGCGAATGATTTCTTGCCCTCCTGAGCTTTTGGCTCAGGGTAAAGGACTTCTCCCTCCTCCAGCTGTCTGAAGAGACTTGAGCCTCAGGGGGCTGTGCCCAGAGCCTGGCAGCTCTCTTAGCTCTGCAAGGACTCACTTTTGTCCTCGAGGGCTTCCTGCCCAGGGCAGCCTCCCCTCCCATCATTCACATGGAAGGTGCAAGGTCTGGCTTCCTCTTTCTCTCTTTCCTGTTTGCCAAAGTTTCTTTATAATACTTTCGTCCTGCACCACCCAGTGCTTCTCTTTGCCTTGCCCAGGCTGCCGCTTCCTTTCTTTCTCCTGATGCCATGCCCTGGAAAAAAAATTGGTATCAAATTCCAGCATATATCAAAATCATCTGGGAAACTTATTACTTTTTACATTGCTGAGTCCAGCCTCCCAAGTTTCTGATTCAGAGGGTCTAGATGGTGTCCACTGGTGCACAGGAAAATTTCCTACAAAAGAAAGGTACAGGAGCCAGAGATGTAGTACAGGTGCAAAGGCACTTCCTTGCATCCCATTGGAACCAATTTAATCCCTGGCACTGTGGGTGGTCCCTTGAGTGCTTCCAGGTGTTCACTGCTGAGCACAGAACCAAGAATAAACAGGAATAACCTTTTGGTCAATGTCCATGTCCATCATGTCATGTTCATCTCTCAGGAGGACCCCAGGAAAAGGATAAAACCATGCAATAGGGTCTCGTGCCTCCAGTCTGGCTGTTACTAAGTGTGGAGCCTGGGAGCGGAAGTATAATTGGCTCTCCCTGGTGGTCAGACATTAACCAGCCTACCCTTAGGGGCAAGGGGGTGGTGGCACCTAGACTGACTATGCAATTCTAATAAAATCCCAGGCAAACAGAAGTTAATGGTCTGAGGATCACACCAGCACCATTCAGAAGGCAGTGTACAGGAAAGTGGCTGGTGGAAAAGGATTTCTGGATTGTGCAAATGACCCTGTGGCCTTGGCCTTAATAAACTCCCTCTGTGAGAAAGGCCTTGAGGACAAATGGCTGTTCTAAAAACAAAGGCTTTCTATGTCCTGGGATTCTGAGACATCAGATGAGCACAGGGTGCATCCTGGGAGGGTGGTGAATGTTCCCTGGACTGTCCCCTCTCCTGAAAGACCCCTTCTACAGCACCACTAACCATGCAGTTCCCTTCTCTTGTAATCAAGTCCTGCAGCCACGGGGTATGTCTTGATTCCCAGGGTCTCTGGAAGAAAAACACATGTGTATGGGAATCAGACAAGACAAAGATTCTGGGAAAGAAGAAAGAACCGGAATGGAGGAGAAGGAGTGTGAAGGGAAGGAAGAAGGAATCCTCAACCAAGAGACTGAAGTGGGACTCAAGCTGTACTTCAGATTAGAAAGAAATGAAGCACCAAGAGACTCCTGTTCTCTAGCAAGTGATTGGCCACTCCCTTTCCCCACTCACTGAGGTCCCATGAGTTCTTCTGAGGGCAGATGGAGGAGGCTGCAGTGGTTTCCCTCTGGCAGATTCTGCACACAGTCTTCTCTGCACACACTGGGGATTACATGGTGGCTGGTTTTCAGGCTCTAAGAACTCCAGGTGCATTTGATGTCTTTATTCAACTTGAATGTTGCTGAAATCTAGAGCTTTTCATTCCTCCCAGAGCTTAGGGTTCCACCTCAGTAGCCCTCCCTGCTTTGCTTGGCATGCCCACAAACTCCTCTGTGCCACCACTAAGGTTAACCCTCGTTGGGCACTCTAGTCCAGGAGGCAGACCTGAGTGGGAGGACATGGGTGTGAGACAATTGGAGCAAGAAAGAATTAAGTAAATCCCTCATTCTGCACATACAGAGCCCAGGCCAGAGATGGAAAGGGCTGAAAACAAAGACCCTTGGTTATCCCAGACCTGGTGGAGACCCAGGAGGATCCTTGCCCAGTATTGACCTTGGCACCTGGCATTGTCAGAGCAGGACCCAACTGTCCAGAAATACTCCCCATTTTGTCTCTGTTCGTCTTTCTCCTTGCCTTCTTCCTTCCTTTTCCTTCTTTCCTTCTTTTATTTCTCCCTCCATATCTTTCTTCCCTTTCTTTTGTCTTTCTTTCCTTTTCTCCCTTATCTTTATTTTAATTTTAAAATTAAAATAAATTATTAAATTAAATAAAACCATTGTGATTTACAAAGTCCTTCATATTGGGTTTCCTTCCTTTTATATTTCTCCCTCTCTCCCTTTCTCCCATTTCTTTCTTTTCTTTCTTTTTCTTTCCTTTTCTTCCTTTCTTGCTTTTCTTTATTTTCTTTCTCTCTTTCCTCCATTCCTATTTCTTTTTCTTTCCTTCTTTTCTTTCTTTTCCTTTCTGTTTTTCTTTTTTCTTCTTTCTTACTTTTTTTCTTTCCTCTCTTTCCTTCTTTTCTTTTTCTTTCTCTGTTTTTTTTCTCTTCTTCACTCAGCAGTGGTATTCAAACTCAGGTGGGGTATATGCAGTACCTTGGTTATACACAGAGTCTTTTGCACACAGAGCGTGTGCCCTACTACCTGGGCCATGCCTTGAGCCCTGCCTGCATTTCTTGGCTTCCTTTGGTTTGCCTGCTTTGTTTGGTGAGCCATGCCTAGAAGTGTTCAGGGGACATTCCCATCTGAGTACTCAAGTCCTCCTAGAGGTATTGGGGTTAGAGGCTGTGGTCATGGGGGATGGAACCAGGGCCTACTAAATGCTTTCAGCTCTCTAAGTTATCTTTCTAGCCTGACCTTCTTTTGCCCTTTCTGTGACAGTTGGCCATCTCCTCAACTTCTGCTCCCCCAGCTCTGGGTCTGTGCCATCCTTCCTTCTTATACTTCAGCTTGGAGCACACAGAGGTAACAGACACCCCTCATGTCTGAGTAGGTATTTCAGGTAGAGACCATGCAGTCAGGGTTGGTTTCCATGAGGTCATTGGAAATGCCCTCACTGGATCCCGTCCCCCTTTAAGTTTTCTTATTCTCTTACCCTATTTCCCTTGATCTCTCCTCCTTCTTCTCGTTCTTTCTCATTCTTTTTCTGGCTCTGAACCCCTCACAGAAACCCCTTGCTGCCTAAAGGGCTGATTTCTCAATGAGAGCTTCTGAGGCCCAGAGGCGCTTTACTGCATGATGACCACACGATGTCACCCTTGAGCTACATACTCAGGCCCTCCTGTGGCGCATTACTGCGAGGCGTGTTTGAGAGGTCAAGGCGGTATCTGAACAAGAGCTCTGGTGGTCCCTGACACTAGTCAACTCAGCAGCCTTTGCCACCATGCCGCATCCCCCACTGATCTCTGATGATCTCCAGGAGGAGTTTCAGCTGAACTTAGAAGCCTCCTGGAATTGCTCCTGGATATACAGATTCAGGTTGAGGAATTAAGGCCTTCCCAGTCTCACCCAGGATCCTTCAGCACCTCTGAATTCAGGGTTGGTCATAGCAATTCTTGCGTGGATGCAGACTTGTACCCTCCAGCTGCCTATAGGTTTGGTGTGCTGTAATGGACAAACGAACTGGGGTAGGTCTAGCACTTCTCCTTACTTTGGACACAGCCCCCAGGCCAGGGAGGCAGGACCCTGTTCACAGGGGCTCAAACTTTTAGAGGGACTATGAAGCAAGGAGGGATGCCTTTGCAGTGTAAGATTACAAGGACACAGGGCAGAGATTCCTCCATCCCTCTGGGTCAAATCTGGCCTGGAAGAACCAATAAATCGGCATCAGATGGATTAGGAGGAGAAAAAGACCAAATTTCATGATGTGCATGTGGAGAACTGACATAGCTATAAATTTAGAGTCAAGGAGACAGACAGACTTAGTGCTCTGAGCCAAGGAACATGCCCTAGAAGGGATGACTTCATATGACACAATGAAATGTCTCAGTGGTCTTCTAGATAAGATAGATTCCTGTGACAGAATGGCTATTTCTGGAGTGAACTTAAAGCTGGTGGGAGTTCTTTTGTTGTTGTTGTTTCTTAGTGAACCATCCCTGTGAAATAAATCCCCACAAGTTGTGAGATCACCTTACAAACCATATTTCTAACTCCAGGCAGATGGATCTGAAGCAGGTAGGATAGCCACAAAGGATAATAAACCAAGTCACTCAGGAGAGAGTCACAGAGTCAGTCTGTGGTGGGATATCTGAGCATCAAATAGAACTAGCTCTTTTTTTTTTTGAACTAGTTCTTTCTTTATTAAACCGATTCCCAATTCACCAGGGGTGGGACAAGTTGAGAGACAAAAGTACCTATCCAGTTGGACTTTTACAATTAAAGGAGAGATTTAGAGGAAAAAGGAAGATGGGGGAATGCCTTTGGTTTAGGGTTAATAGCTGGGTGTTTTCTTACACACCACTATCTGTGCACAAAGCTTTCTCCTGACTGTTTAAGGGTCACTCCTGGAGGAGCTTGGAGCACTATATGTGGTGCCAAGGATTATATGGAGGATGGTCATGTGCAAGGAAGTGCCTTAATGGGACATTTTCTTTCTTTAAGATAATGGTTAAAGTTTCTCATAAAGGCTAAATGGAGTCAATGCATCTCAGCTCCACACAGCAAGGTGACCCAGACTGAAGTTGCTTAAACATTTTAAGGGAAACATATTCTTCAAAGGGGGTCCTGGTGTGGTTGAACTGATCCATCATGTCCTCATTGCTGCTGTTTCCTGACACCCGACATCTTGGAAGGACAAAACTCATTTTCTAGTGAAACAGCTAACTCATTCTTCTCCATAGAAAGCGCGAGTCCTACTTATCTTGATTTTGAATTACTTTTGCCAGCCCTCCTCAGCTGTATTCCAATATTATTCTTCCTTTTGGATGGTTTCCTTGAACCTCATCAAGTCTCCTATGTCATTATGTCACCCAACCCTCTGCTCTGCTTTCTTCTTTGCCCTTTGTCCCCTAAGATGACTCCTTATGGTATTCTCCAAGGAGAATGACTCAGAAACTGGGATGGGGCAGGTGGGAAGCCCACATCTTTCTTCTCCAGGGTCTGCAATCCCACTATTATTCTCTAGAGGGTGCTACTCAGCTTTGGTTCCCAGTAAAGATGGGTGAGACAAGACTCAGGTGAAGGAAGAGACCACAGGACTAGGAAGGGCTAAGGCAAGTCAGGGGTCACAAGTGGCTGAGGTCCAGACTCTCCTGTTGAGCAAAAGAGTGACTGAATCAAAGGGCCAAATGCTCACCATTCAGAGGCCAGTTCTCCAGAGAGAATATTCTCAATGGAAGAGAAACCTAATATTGATTTGGGTGCTAGCAACAAGAGAAAATGGCAAACATTGTGTCCTAAAAGAAGTCACCTGGGAAAGGACTAGAAAGATATTATAATGAGTAGGGCACTTGCCTTGCATGTGGCCTACGGTTCCATCCCCAGCACCCCATATGGTTTCCCAAGCCTGTCACAAGTGATCCCTGAGCCAGTCAGGGGTAAGCACTGAACAATGCCAGGTGGGGTTATTGGAGTTCAGAGGTTACAAAGTCCACTGTGAACATCCTTTCAGGAGCTCTTGCAGGTGGAGAGTTTGATTGTGTGCATGTAGATTTGGAGGAGCAGAGCTGGATGGTAGACAGCATTAGAGATGGAGAGAAAGAACCCTTCCCTCCTCCCGCTTTTTCTCAGTTCTCTACAGAGCAGGGGGCACCTGAAACACCTGCTTTATCAGCGTGAAGTTCAAGGGGGCCCCCACTTCCTGGGTAAAGGTGCCAACTTGGCTTTTAAAGTGAAATTTTGTGAGTCTAATATGTTCTCTTTGGTTCTGGGTATTATGTTGAAATGTTACTTTTAGCCTGGGGCTTAAGCCTGGTTGGGGAAGAAAATTAAAAGAGAAAAGGACTGTGTGCCAGGAGGAGAGAAGGAATGCCATCTTGCAACATCCAGCTGGAGTCAGTGGCCAGTGCACCTGGAACAGTGGTCTATCTCTTGTGAAAGCTGAGAAAACACTGCTAAGCAACACTGGTCTGTGGAGTTCTACCTGACAGTCATCAGGGATCTCTCTGGAGAGAGCCTTGCTCTTTCTCATCCATCCATGAGTGTACCTAGTTAACAGAAACACACAAACATACAAAGATGAGAACATCCCTGAGTATTGGGAGACAAGAAAAGACCAAGGAGACCTGGGTGGTGCTAAGTGTGGAGAACAAGAGAATAATGTTTTCTCACTAGCAAGTCCCCACTATCAACTCCTTCTATTTCTTTTCTTTGTGTTGTTGGCTTTTGTTTGGGGCCACATTCAGTGATTCTTAGATGTTATTCCTGGCTCTGTTCTTAGGAACTATTCCTGATAGTGATTGGAGGAACATATGGGATGCCAGGGATCAAAACCAAGTTGGCTATGTGCAAGACAAACCTACTTGCTCTATTATCATTCCATCCTTCTTTCCACTTCTATAGAAGTCAATACATCAACTCTAGTTCATTTACTTCCCATTGAATAGGTCATTGCTAAAATGATGGAAGATATAACTCTTGGTCTCTTTTTGTAAGACATCTAGTTTAAAGGAAGTTGTTTATGAGAACTTCCACTCTCCCTTATGCTTCTATCTGTGCCTGGAATATAGGTCAGATTAACCTCTGGGAAAGCTAGAAGACTTCTATAATAGTCTACTTTAATATTTCTTCCATTACCCA
The DNA here is from genome assembly GCA_004027635.1 of Crocidura indochinensis. Classification (NCBI taxonomy): domain Eukaryota; kingdom Metazoa; phylum Chordata; class Mammalia; order Eulipotyphla; family Soricidae; genus Crocidura; species Crocidura indochinensis. Next base: position 2,788 of record PVKC010043745.1, on the reverse strand, counting down.
TTCACCACATGTCTGGTGTTTGTTATTTCCAGGGGTCCTGCACTTACTTTAAGGCCTGTACCCAGAGGAATGTGCTATTAAGCTCACCTTGTTTTTTGGGGGGTGGTGCTACAGCTGCCTGGGCTCAGGGATTACTCCTATTGTGTTTTAGGACCATTTAGAGTGCCAGGTATTGAATATCAGTTGGGTGCATGCAAAGCAAACACCAGACCCACTGTATTATGTCTCTCACCTATTTAAACATTTTTTATTTATCTATTTGGTCCACCTTTGGCAGTGCTTGGGGGCTACTCCTGCCTCTGTGCTCTGGTAATTTCATCTCTTAGTTTCTTCTGTGCCTATTTCAGTCTATCAATTGTATGTTTTCATAATCTTACAGAATTTTTATTTAGAATTCTATAGAATTCTTATAGAATTTAAAATATATAATTTTATTTCATAAATAAATTTTATTTATTAACCACATATCATTGTGGTTATTTCACTGAAATTTACATCAAGTTCTTTATCTCCAACTCATCTGTTTTTGTAAAAGGGTCAATTTTAGTTGTCAGTGTAAGTCAGAAAGAAAATCTGGGAATTCTAGTCTGGGAAAGTCATGACCAGATATTCAAAAGTTTAGGATTTAGTTCAGTTTACAGGTTAAAAATAGATAAATTTTAAAAATAAGGATGAGGAATATAATCTGTTTCTACAAATAGTTTTACTATTGAGTCACACTCTTTAATTGTACCAAGTAGCTATAGAAAAATTAACTTCTTTGCAAACCAGTTCTTATAAACTTGACCAGCTATCCCCCCCACATACACAATAAGAACAGAAATAAGCGTGGACCTGCTTATGAATCTGAGATTTATAAGAACTCTCAGCTTGAGGTCTCAATAGCCCCCTCAAGGTTCAGGAACCTATGATAGCCTTTTTGGTAATCACCCTTCAACTGCACCTATATTTCTAGGTCTCTCTTCTCAAGGTTCCACAAATGTCCTTGGACTCAGAGACTGCCAAGAGACTCTCCTGATCACCCTCCTAGGCTAAAACCCCATGGCAATGTGTTAGACTGTTTTCTCTTCTTTGTCCCTATAATCGATTTTATTTTAATTTTTGGTATTGGGGTCACATCCAGCAGTGCTCAGGGGATGCTGAGGCTCAAGAACAGATTGCTGCATGCAGGGCAAGTGCCCAATCTCTCTAGTCCCTATAGTCAATTTTAGTTCTTGTATGAAGCAGTATGTTCTCTGACTTTTCAATGTCTTGGTAATATAGTCAGCTTATAAATTATTTATTATAAGATAAAAATATTTCCTTCTGAATTTATGCAAAATATACCTCTTTGATAAATAAAAATACTTAAACTTTCTCAGTCTGATGGTGCCAGGGAAAGAAAAGCAAATATTTCATTTTTATTTCTAAAAATGGTGCAGTCTACTAGGTTGCTATAGGTCACATCAGTTCAAAAAGGAAAAGCAAAACCTAGGATGCTAACCTAGGACGGACCTTTTTTGTTTTGAACAAAAAATATCAGGGGCCAGAGAGAGAGAGCACAGCAGGCAAGTAGAGCATTTGCTTTCCATGCAGTAGACCTGAAAACCTGGCTTTGATCCCCACACCCCCTATGGTCTCTTGAATCTACTAGGACTGAATCCTGAGTGCAGAACCAGGAATAAATCCTTAGCACTGCATAGTGTGACATCCCCCAAGAAATCATCAGAAATTATACTTATTTTCATTAGTTTGTTCATTCCCAAGTAGAAAATTTTAATCTACGGTTGGCTATTCTTAGGAGTACATTTTTCCATTTCTGTTTCTAATTCTTATTTCATTTCATGATAATATGTATTCCATATGACTTGTTTAAGTCCTTTACTTTGACTTCTTTTGCACACAAAGAATAGAGGAAACAATATCGGCAAAGGGTAGACAATACCAAATAACCATAATCAAAATTCTTATTAACAGACCTGGGAATTTGCTCAAACCATGGACATAGCATTCCAACAATAATACCTAGAATTGAAGAGACTCTATTAGACTCATGAAGTTTTGCATAATTTTTCTAACTTTATTTAAGCATCGTAGAGCATAAAGTTAATAATACACATTTCAGCATTTAATGTTCTAGGGCTAATCCCTCACCAGGTGACTTTTCTTCCATCATGTCATCAGTTTCTCTCCCATCTCTGAAGCCTGCTCCTTAGTAGGCACAAAATAATTTACAGTATATTACTTATTATTACAAAACATCAAGTTTAGTTTTCAAAAATGATTTTGTAAAAAAGAATTTGTGAAAATTGTTATATCTCACAATGGTTTTATTAAAGTCATTTGTCAGAGGGTTTACTTCGGTGTTCATTACTAGTTGGACCTTCTGTGTCATTGCCTCTTTTATTTTCACTTATTGAAAATAGTTGCCTTCTGTGCTACTTTTCCATCTAATTTGCTGCTGTGCTCCCATTGGGCTGTCAGTATTGTGGAATTTGGAGGTTTCCTGTGGCTGCATACATGGCCAAGCACTCCAGGAGCTCCAGGATTAGTAAGTCTGTGTGACAATTCACATATAAAGCCCCTCTAGAGGACCCCCCCAGATTTTTCTTCCTAGAGACTGGTATACCTGTGAATTTCATCCACTTGGCACCTCTTCTGAAATTAGTCATGTATCAGCATAGCTGGGCCTTTTCCATGCAAAGGCTGTGTAATGTGGGTCAGTTCTGCATACTTTTTTTTTGGCCACACCCGGTGACGCTCAGGAGTTACTCCTGGCTATTCGCTCAGAAGTCGCTCCTGGCAGGCA
>PVKC010043744.1:0-11710 GCA_004027635.1 Crocidura indochinensis | reverse complement strand
TTTTTTTTTTTTTTTTTTTTTGGTTTTTAGGCCACACCCAGTGACGCTCAGGGGTTACTCCTGGCTATGCGCTCAGAAGTCGCTCCTGGCAGGCACGGGGGACCATATGGGAACCGGGGGATCGAACCGTGGTCCGTCCTAGCTAGCGCAGGCAAGGCAGCAGGCACCTTACCTCCTGCGCCACCTCCCGGCTCCCATTGTTTGATGTTTTAAAAAAGATTTTAGTCCAGTCCCAGTTCGGTTCACTTGACCAATTAATTTCCTTTCTTCTCTTCCATCGAAGCTTCTCTAATTTTAACCTGCACCCCAGTGGTCCTCAAACTACGGCCCTCGGGCCACATATTGTATTTGTTCCCGTTTTGTTTCTTCACATCAAAATAAGATGTATGCAGTGTGCATAGGAATTTGTTCGTAATTTTTGTTTTTACTATAGTCTGGCCCTCCAATGGTCTGAGGGACAGTGAACTGGGCCCCTGTTTAAAAAGTTTGAGGACCCCTGCTGCACCCCAACACTCAACCGGGACACCCCCCACCCCCCGCCCTCTACCGTGCTTCAGAAGCTGCTTCAGCTGCTAGTGTCTCGTTTGCTAACATAGGCCCAGGACAGAGTCAGTGGTGGGATGTGCCAACAGGCAGGGCAGCTCTGCCCCGTGCCCTGTGTGTCCTCCCTCCATGGCGGGACACAAACTGGTGAATTTGGCACAGGACCAGATGCCCCTTTAAGGAGTGAGAGGTCAGTCGTGTCCCAGAGAACAAAGGCATGCAGGGCTGGTGGCTGATGGCTGCTGTCACCAAGTGATAGTCTCTATCTCCCCTGTCAGGGTCCCCAGGTGTCAGTGAGAGCTGCCAAGTGGGGCAGATGGCTGTGCCAGTGGGACTGACCTGGGCAAACTGTGGGCTGAGTGTATCTACTATGACCAGAGCCCAGACCAGCCCTAAGTCTCAGCTTCCTCATTTGGAGACATTTGCTCTGATCTTGCATCTTTGGAGCATGGGACAAAGTGATCAATGCTGGGTCCAGCTGGGGACATTCCATGTGCTTGCCAGCATTGGCATAATGTACCAATTCTTATGCCAGGGACCAGGTCAGAGAGAGAATATCTTCAGACCCTTTCTCCCCCTTTCCTCTCCCAGATCCCTTTCCTAAAGTGATGACTTCGCTGGTGATGCTCTTTGCAATCCCTCCCCTCCTCTGTCTCACCTGGCCCAGTTCTAATCTCTGGTCATTACTCCCAATTATATCTTGTTGGTTTGCTGGTCCTACCCTAATCAATATTTGTACTCCACCCTAGGGTATGATCTGGTGATGGGATTATTGGATTATTCCCTACTTGGTATTCCTCTCCCACCCTAGGGTAGGGCCTGGTTCTTGTCAAAAAAAAGCAGGAATCTGAGGAAGGCAGAGGCTCAGTTTTTAGTCTTCTTCCACTAAGCTGCCTTCCTTTTTAGGAGTAGAAAGCTTGGATGGTTGAACTACTTCTTTGAGTGCTGGATTTCCTGAACCCGCTCTTGTACCTTTTCATTGTGTGGATTATTTCCTGTGTCAACGTTTGCTTCCAGACTTGTGTCTCAGTAGATCCTCGTTTGGAGCACTGGGATCCACTAGCATCCTCTCCTCCATGACCTCTGTCCCTTCTCTGTCCTGCCTCCCAATAATTTCTATAATTTTGGTGACTCCCCGTGAACTCAGGCAGTCTCTCTCCTCTTTAGCCCTTGTTTTTAGCATTCTATTTTGCAGCCGTGCCTTGTGGTATTCAGGGGCTACTTCTGCTTGGGGTTTGCTCTAGTTATAGTTCGGAAGATCTTTAGGTGCTGGGGACCCAGGTCTTGAGCCTGAGCTCAGTCCAGAGCCCTCCCTCTTCTACTGCCTTTTGCTTCCTGTCCCAATATCCGATAATAATGCAGTGATTGGCAGCTGATTTCAGAGAAGACCCAAGCCTTCCCAGGGGGTCCTATAAGAGTGACAGCCCTCCCCCAACCTAAGAGTCCCCTTGTCTAATAGGGGAGCATCAATGCTGAGTGTGGGGAGAGGGTTTGGACCACACTTGGTGATTCTCAGGGGATCACTCCTGGTGATGCCTGGGACATTCACGGTCCCTGGGAGCAAAATGCTCCCAAACTGAGAAGGTAATTCGAATCCAAAGGAAGGGGCTGGAGCCATACATAGTACAGAGGGTAGGGTGCATGTATTACACATGGCTGATGCTGTCTTGATCCCTGGCACCCTACGAATCCTGCCAGGAGTGATCCCTGAGTGTAGAATCAGAAGGGAGTCCTGAGCACCACCCAGTGGGGTCCAGAAACCAAAAAGAAATAAAGAAACAACACAGGCACTGGAGAGATAGCACAGTGGTAGGGCGTTTGCCTTGCTTGCAGCCAATTCAGGACAGATGGTAGTTCAAATCCCAGCATACTATATTGTCCCCGTGCCTGCCAGGAGTGATTCTGAGTGCAGAGCCAGGAGTAACTCCTGAGTTGCACAGTGTGTGACCCCCCACCCCCCCCCCAGAAAAAAGAAAAGAAACACAACAATAAAGTGTCAGCATGAGACAAATGCAGGAACCAGTGAATAACTGGAATGCTGGCAGCTTGGCCCCCAAACTGGTAGACTCTGATTCTCCATGCTGGCAAAGGCCTCCTATACCTACCTTGTAGTGGGCTTGTTGGTACCCCCTGAAGGACAGTCTTCATTTCCTCTTGGATAATAATAGGTTTGCTCTAGAAAATTGATGCTAAAAGACCCAGAAGCGTGTCACGTGTGCCTTTGTTCTACAGAGATAAATGAGAGTGTGTGTTTTCATGCGTTCCCGTGTCTCCTTAATAATTATGCTCAGTGCTGAATTTGTTCCTGGAACCTGGTTCCTGTGCACCCCAGATTTGAGAAAATTTTAGTCCCTCCCACCCAGGGGACTCGTGTTGGAGTCACCGCAGTGCAGAGAAGAAAACTGAGGCAGGGAGGCTGTGCCGTCCAGTGGTCAGTGCTGAGCTCAGGTCAGATCCCACCAGTGATCCAACTCTTCCTCAGTTCCCACGTCTGCTCTGGGGGCTCAGGGGTCTGGGCACCAGCTCTCATCACCCCCAGGTGCCTGGAGGTCAGACATCCAGACGGTGCTCTGTGGATTTTTCCCTCTGGATATTTTTAGCTTCTGTCATCTGCCTGACTTCTGAGGGAGGTGAAAGCACCCAGACAATTCTGCTCATTGGTGTCCTTCAGACATTTCCCAGCATCTGCCACCCACTCTACCTAAGGCCTCAGCCATGCCTAGCACCTCACAGGGCATCTTTCCTGTTGGCAAAGCCCCAATTCCAGTGACAGCTGCTCTTACACTTTCCCCAACTCCCAGCCCTGGCAACCCAGCTGAGACTATGGTCCAGGGCATTGTCAATTTAAAACAAAATTTATATATACAGTGGCATGTCTGCTTGCTCCCAGTTGTTCTACAGCTAGACATTTATAGTACCAAAGGTTAGTCTGGTTGAGTTTGGGTTCCATTGCAGAACTTCTTAGAAGCTTTTGCTTAAACTAAGGGCCTTTCTTGACCTTTGACACTGACCTGGCACTGACTGACTCCGTGGCTTGTTGTCCAATACTTCATCACCTATTTACTCCATGTGACAAGGACTTGGGGACCGAAGAAGAGAAAAGAGGCAGTGTTTGAGCCCTGATTCTTTGTTGTTTTATTTTGGGGGCCACACCCAAATGGTGTATAGTAGAGTTTTTACCAGATCTGTGTTTGGGGTTTGCTGCTGGGAGAGCTCAGGGGACCTTGTGGTGTCAGGGATCAAATCCAGGCCTTCTGTGTGCAAAGCCTGGCATCATGCTCAGGACTTACTCCTGGCTCTGCTCTCAGGGATCACCAATCCTGGCTCTGGCAGTATTGGGGTGGGGGAACCCTATGGGGTTGGGGATAGAATCTTTTGTCTGCTGTGTGCAAGGCAAAAGCCCTTCCCACTGTACTCTCCTCTGGCTCTGTATCCTCCAAGCTTGATTCTTTACCACCAGGTTCTTCTGTATCCCACTGAACAAACAGACACTAAAATGGCTAAAGGCAGGAATTTCCTCTCCCTCCCCCTCATTCCACCCCTGTGTTGGGGTGAAATTTCCAGTGTAAAAATCACTACTTGCATCTCCCTGCCCCCAGAATCTCTTCTGCTATGTAGTCTCTTCTATTTTGTCTTGTTCCAGAGCACTTACCCCAGTTAAAAAGTAAATAACTGAAGGCCGGATCAGTGGTGCAAGCATAAGGCAACTTCCTTGTGTACATTAGCCTAGGATGGACCACGGTTCCAACCCCCTGGCGTCTCATATGATCCCCCAAACCAGGAGTGATTTCTGAGCGCATAGCCAGGAGTAATCCCTGAGCGTCCTTGGGTTTGACCCCAAAACAAACAAACAAACAAAAAGGACAGAACTAAATGTACAGATTCAAGTACAGTGAAAAATCATGAGGCCCAAACTTTAATAACCAAACTTAAAAGGTCTGTTCTGATGGCAGGCTGGATCAGGGTAGTGGTGGTATGGGTTGAACCCTGGAACCTCGGAAGATGGTTGACACTGCTGGTGGGATTGGTACTGAAACATTGCATGTCTAAAACATAATTATGAATAACATTGCAAATTACAATGCTTTAAATTAAAAATATATTTTTTTTAGGGGCCGGGCGGTGGCGCTGCAGGTAAGGTGCCTGCCTTACCGCGCTAGCCTTGGACGGACCACGGTTCGATCCCCCGGTTCCCATATGGTCCCCCAGGCCAGGGGCGACTTCTGAGCTCATAGCCAGGAGTAACCCCTGAGCATCACTGGGTGTGGCCCAAAAACCAAAAAAAAATATTTTTAAATTATCTAGTATTTTGTCAAATGTATATTTAAAAAGTTTATGTAAAGGAATTGGAGAGCTAGTATGGGGTAAATGCTTTTTCCTTGCATGCAGTTGATTGAGGCTCTATCCTTAGAAACCCATCTGGTTTCCCAAGCCCTGTCAGGAGTGACCCCTGAGCATTGATGGGTGTGGGTAGACCCCAAACCAGAATCTGAGTAAAAATCTGTGTTTGAAACCTCATTTTATGGGGTGGGTAGTCTAAATTTATGTGCTAATATAAAATCCAGAAAAAACCTGAATTCAAACCAACCTTAGAATATCTGACATTTCAAAAAAGGTCTTTGAATAGCCTTTGACTGTGGCTGATATGTTGGGTTGAGTTCTCAACAGAAAACCATCCAGAGAGAGAGAGAGAGAGAGAGAGAGTAGGTGGGCTTGAGTCAGGTCATTGCAGGGGAAAAGGTGGGACTCGCCTCCTTCCTAGCCTTCTCCCAGGGGAACATCATCCTCGACACCCCTAGTCGCCCCAGGTGCCTTGAAATGCCTTTCCATTTCTTTTTTAAAATTCCCACGTGTGAGATTTGAAATGTTTCTGGGGTGACGGTGCAGCATTGCAGTTCTTTCTATTGCCCAGAAGGGGGCGGTGCTACTTTAGGTCTCAGAACAGTCACTCTGCAGATGGCCTTTACATAGCATTTACATTCCTTCTAAAAACCAGACTGGGAAGACAAAAGTCTCTATAAAGGAAAACCATTTGGATTTCATTTGCTCACTCACTGCACGGAGCCAACTCAGGTTCAATCCATATAGACAGACCCCTGAGCTTGCCACCAGGACTAATTTTATTTTGTTTTGTTTTGTTTTGGGGACACACCTGGTGGTGCTCAGGGATTACTCCTGGCTATGCTCTCGGACATCGCTCCTGGCAGGCTCGGGGGACCATATGGGATGCTGAGGATCAAACCCAGGTCAGCTACATGCAAGACAAATGCCCTACCTGCTATGTTATTGCTCCGGCTCCTGTTCACTCATTTCTTTTGAAGGTGATCCAATCCATGTTAGCTAAATTGGACAAACAGGAGACATCTGAGTGGAGATTGAATGGAGATTGGATTGGAGACTCCCTTCTGGGGAAGAACATTCTAGCACAATGTCTGCCAGGGCACGTACTCAGAATAGGGATCACTTCATTTTGGGGGGGGTCCACACCTGGCAGTGCTCAGGGATTACTCCTGGCTCTACGTTCAGAAATTGCTCCTGGCAGGCTCGAGGGATCACATGGGATGCCAGGATTCAAACCACCATACTTCTGCATGCAAGGCAAACACTCTACCTCCATGCCATCTCTCCAGCCCCTGGCTTACTTCATTTTTGAGGGGACACCCAACTAATATTTTGAGGACTGTGGGTCAGTATGAGGGCTGAAAGTTTCGGTTCTCTGTTGGGCCCTGTGTTACTGGGGCTCTCTGTGCCACAATGAAAAGTGTCGGGAAGCATGGGGTTCCAAGGATCAAACCAGGGCTTGTTCAAATACGCAAGGATTGTGTTAGCCCCGATGTCATCTTCCCAGGCCCTCATTTATAGTTTTTCAGGTTTCTTTATTTTATTTTTTGACCACACCCTGTGATGCTCGGAGGCCATTCCTGATTCTGTGTGCAGGAATCACTCCTGGAGGTGCTAGGGATTGTAGCCAGACCAGCCATGTGCAAGGTAATTGCCTTCCCCCCATACTATTGCTCCAGTCTCTCAATTTTAGTTTTAAAACACTACACAGTAATAATATCTGATCACTGTGAAAAAGTTCATGGGTAAGCTATCACTTGAAATCTCCCCCAATTACTACGAAAACACTTTGGGCCTATAAAATTTGGGGGTAGGCAACACCTAGCATTACTGAGGGACTGCCTTCAGCTTTGTGCTTGGGGAACATTCCTGGCAATATCGGGGATTTATTCCAGAGATTTATACCAGATTTATACCAAAGATTGAACCAGGGTTGTTACATGCTATGCTACTAAGTGCTTTAACTTCTACTGCATCTGGCACTTCTGTGGCCTACTTTTCAGGGTCTACATGGAAATACACACATATATTCTCTTTCTCTCCCTCATTTATTTTTTTTTTACAAAAATTTTTTTTGCTATGTAAGCCATCCCTTACATAGTTTTATAATCACTTTCTCACTTAATCACATAGCAGGGGTCTCAAACTCAATTTACCTGCGGGCCGCAGGAGGCAAAGTTGGGGTGATCCTTGAGTGCAAAGTCAGTAGTAAGCCTTGAACATTTGGGGGTGTGACCCAAACAACTAAAACAAAACAAAACAAAACAAAAGATATCTCTAGGGCAGGGCAACAAAATGTTGTACAAACTGCCCTCGGGCAGTGAGTTTGAGACCCCTGACATTAAAGAAAAAAATAACATCAATAACTATTAATCACTGTCACTATACCAATCCAGAGATGCCTCTCCGGTCAACACTTTCCCCTCTGATGGACACTTAGATGTGGACTTTTCTCTCTCAGTGACCAGGAGACATGTAGCCCTCCTCCTTCTTGTCACATGTTATCCAAGTACCTGCAGGTCTCTTTAAGGCCTGTGTCTGTGGCAGCCGAAGCCAGCACTGTCCCTTTTGAGAGCTGTTATAAGAATGTGGGTCTGTGAGGTTGTGTGTGTGTGTGTGTGTGTGTGTGTGTGTGTGTGTGTGGTTTCAGAAGGGGAGGTCTTCTCTCAACTCTGAGTTCCTTTTCTAAGGAGAAATAAAAACCCGACCGGAGAACTGACTTGTTTCTAGAGGCTGGCCATATGGAGAATTTTATTTTCATTTTCTTCTTTATGCATTTCTATATTAAAGTTTTTCTATATTGGGTATGCATTGCTTTTTATATTAATTTTGTTCACAAAGGCAATATTTGCTTTTTATATATATTAAAAAAAAAACACACCAAACAGAAGGGAAGTCTGCAAAGCCGGAAGAGAAGGTCTAGGCCTGGCCTCACGTCTGCTGCTTCGACTTTTTTTTCACTCGCCTCCTGTCACACCGCCCTCGGCCTTCCACAGACAGACCAAACTCACTCGACTCCAGGGCCTTTGCACAGTTGTTCCACTGCCTGGGTTCCTACTAGCAGAGCCTCCCCACAGGGGGTTATCTCTGTCTCAGCTCAGATGTCTCTTTCTGACAAGTATCTTTCCTCTTCAATGCATCAACTTGCTTTACTTTCTTCCTTTTACTTCCCAGTATCTGAAAGATATTATATTTACCTGCTTTTGTGTTTTTTTTTCTCTCTCTCTCTTTTGTTTTTGGGTCACACCTGGTGGTGCTCGGGGGTTATTCCTGGCACTGGGGATCAAACTCGGGTGGTTTGCATGCTAGCCAAATGTCCTACCTGCTATGCTCTTGCTCTGGCCCTTGCCTTCATGTTTTCTGTCTCCTCTGCATGAAGACAAGCCCCTGGCAGGCCTGCTTCTCTGTCCTGTCCATGCCTGCCAGAGGGCACCCACTGATTCACCACAATTGCTCCCTACTACAGCTTTGTGAATGGGTGCCTGAACCGCAGAGCCCTGTCTCTAGTCCACCCTTGGGAGCCTCAGACTGCGCACAGAACCAAGAACCAAAAATGAAGAGTGAACCCAAGCTAGGAATGACTCTTTTTCTCCAAGAAAATGTCCAGATGCCTCCCATAAGCACCAGAAAAGCTACTCAGAGACACTCGTCTTTAAGAAAGCATAAATCCAAAGTATCATGAGACTGCTTCACACTTGGCTATTGCAAATTCAAACCAAAAGCCAAAGGGTGTTGGAGAGAAAGTTGGACCCTTGTAGGCACCCATCAATGGTGGGGATAGAGAACAGTTCAGGCATGTGGAAAATGGTGTGACAGTTCCTCAAGAGTTTAACCTGGAAAGATCAGAGGTACCTCCCAGATTGGGGGGGGGGGTACTCCCCAGATGGGGATGCAAGCAAAACCTTGGGTGGAGATCAGTGAAGGGAGTGTCTGCCCAGCATTTTGGAAGTGCCCAATGCTGCCAGATTGTTAAAACAGGCTGATTTGATGTGCCAAAGATTTGAACACAGGAAAAGGAATATTACAATAGCCACAGATTCACTAAGCCAAGATGATGGCACCCACCTGGGAAACTCTCCCAGGGCCTTTTGAAAGCATCTGGGATGTCTCTCCTCCCTCTCTCCTCTCTCTTCTTTGGTTTTTGGATCAGACCCAGCAGTGCTCAGGACTTACTCCTGGCTCTGCACTCAGGAATCACTCCTGGCAGGCTCAGGGGACCATATGGGGTGTCAGAGACCGAACCATGTTGGCTTTATGCAAGACAAATACCCTCCCAGCTATGCAATTATTGCTCCATCCTGGAGAAGTTCCTCTTTGCCTTCTTTATCTGCTAAGGGTGTGGGCGAGTTGGGGGGGAGGGGTTAGTATTTAGTGTCCAGGGAGCAGATGAAAGCTGAAAAGAAATGATTGATTCTCCTTCCCTTTGTTGCTGCTGTTGAGGGCCCCAGTGTTTGGCACACTGGGCAGAGCTCCCAGACCATGCCAGCTTTGGGCAGAATGTGATCTGATCAGCTCTGCCACAGCCTGGCACGGCTGCTGGAGGCATGAAGAAGCATCAAGGGCCTTGAACACCTACTTGATGGCCTACCAGGAGGCCAGAGGTAAGCCAGGTACAGCAGGGGACAGAAAATGCCACCCAGGCCTGCAAGGCAGACAGTGCCTGGGTCCAGGAGACAGCCAAGCAAGGCAGCTTTTGACCTGGACACATATAGGCACCACCCAGATCTCAGCAGCTCTGATACTCCTAGAGAAGCTCCAGGTAGTGTGCAGTAGATGGGTGCTTCTCTGAAGTGGTGAAGGAAAAAATAAAAGATTTTCTTCATCTTTCTGATAGGGTTAATCAGGGCTGCTAGTCTCCCCTCTTCCCGTCCTCCCCTCCATCACCACCACAATGATGCAAATGGAGACGGTATTAAGAGGAAAGAAATGGATCTGAACCCCCCCCTCCACTCAGAAAGAAGCCCAGTTAACATTTCTTGTAGGTTTTTAATATATTCACACATGCTCTCCCCACCCCAGATTGTACTTATTGCTGTTGCTGCTGCTGCATTTTTCTTAACACTTAAAATATGTCACGAACACCTCTGCTTGTCAGTAAATCCAGCCGAATGTCATCCTTTTTAAAGGTTGCAGAGTAGTCCGCAAATGCGCCCCGCTTTAATTTACAAACCCCTCTTAATGGAGCTGGAGGTTGATTCCTACGTCTGTGTGATTGCAAACCATTCTTTATGGCCCGCCTCGTGTCTTATCTGGCCACTTCTTTAGAATTAATTCCTAGTGGTGCAATTGTGAGGTCACGGCACTTTTTAAAAAAGATTTGATGCACGGAACCAAACTGCCTTCCAGAAAGATGCTAATTTAAGCACTCCCCAGCGGAACACCCCATAATCCCACACCCCCAGTAAAGCCGCTTACTCCTGAGATTGAACGGATTTCCAAACTGCTTTTTAGCCATTTTTATTTCTCCTCCTCTTCTTCATTTTCTCTCTTTTTATTTGGTATGATACCAAAAGGCTCTCTCCTTCCCGCCCCCCCCCCCACAGTTTTTATTTTTTAAAGCTGGCAATATATTGCCGTTATCTTCACAAATATATTGCATTTTTCTGCTTTTCTATTTGTTTCAAACTTATTTTATTTTTATGGTGGGAAGACATACAGAACATAAAAAGTGCTGCTTTAATCACTTTTAAGTGAATGATTCAGAGGCCTGTAGGACATTCACACAGCAGAGCAACTTCACCGGCCTCCTCAGCACTGCTGTGTTTTCCCCAAATTGAACTCCTTCCCAGTTAAAACACTCACACCCCACCCTTTTTCCCACGAACTCTGAAAACCAGGGACTGGAGCAATAGCACAGCGGTAGAGTGTTTGCCTTGCATGCAGCTGAAGTGGGATGGACCCAGGTTCGACCCCTGGCATCCCAGACTATCCCCAGAGCCTAATAGGAGTGATTTCTGAGCTCAGAGCCAGGAGTAACCCCTGAGCACAGTCAGGTGTGGCTCTAAACCAAAAAAACAAACAAACAAAAAAAACCCAACAACAATAACAATAACAAAAAAGGAACAGGAGAGATAGCACGATGATAGGGCATTTGCCTTGCAAGCGGCTGACCCAGGACCAACGGTGGTTCGAATCCCAGCATCCCATATGGTCCCCTGTGCCTACCAGGAGTGATTTCTGAGCAGAGAGCCAGGAGTTACCCCTGAGCATTGACAGGTATGACCCAAAAGCCAAAACAAAATAAGACTTGAGAACCTCTTTTTTGATGCCACACCCAATATTTCTTAGGGTCTAGTCCTGGTTTGGTGCTTAGGGGTGTTCTAGGAGATCAAACAAGCAGTGCTGGTGAAGGAACCGGGGTCTCCTGCATGCAGAATTTGTGTTTTAGTCTCTGGACTAAGTCTCCCCAGTGTTTTTCTTCCTTTCTTCAGGTTTCAGTACTTTTCAGGGTCTCCGGTAAGTGAAACCACAAAACACTTGACCTCAGTGTTTGAAGGATGATTTAGCACATTCTCGAGGCTCATCCACTTTGTTAAATGTGTCAGAATTTCTTTTTTTTCTTTTTAAAGCAAGTTAATTTTTACAGACCTATTTATTTCCCATCCCTTTGTTTCTGCTGCTTCATATTCTTACATTTAGGTAGATGAGACATTATGCTTATTTTTGGTATATGGGACAAAAGAATATCTACTCACCATTTTTTCCAGCTGTAACTGAAGTTATAGACAGTTTGATCAAACAAAGAGAAAAGATAAAAGACAATAAGATTGGGGGCCGGGCGGTGGCGCTGGAGGTAAGGTGCCTGCCTTAGGACGGACCGGACCGC